>FR997832.1:0-207500 GCA_905475405.1 Schrankia costaestrigalis | reverse complement strand
CAAGTACGTACTGCGTACAACATTGTTATTGAAAGCTAATTATAAAGTGTTCTCATTTGTAACGCATATTGATAGATCGTACTAACAATGCATATTTAACTGACTACAACAAGAGGAGAGGTTTCGCAATTCACTTAAATTTCTTCACCATTTTGGAAAATATTTTTTTTGTTTAAAAGGGTGTACTCCTAAATTAGGTTTAGCGATTTTTAAATCTTACTAACTGGGTTATGATTAATTTAATAAATCAGTTTTCTAACGTGTTAAATTCATTCAAGTAAAGTAAATAAGGTATTATAATCGGTGTCCAGGCTCCAGTCCAGAGCCTTGAAGTTGCTTTTTGAAGTAGAAATTTACGTTGTGAGTATTAATATGAAATGAGGATGTTATATTCACTGAATTGTAACATCTCAACTGTTGTCAGGCAGCAATATGATAAATGTTATTATAACAATTTTATATTAATAGACTTCCCCTCGTTTTTCAAATACATCGTCTATGACAGGAAAAAAAATATATATGTACTCGTAAATAATCATAACAATACTAGGAAAATTAGAAGGAAAGTAAAGAAATATATTTTATCATCTATGGATCGCTAGATGTAACAACCCCACGTTTCATACCTTACTCAATAAATAAAATTGAATAATCAAAATGAAATACGATTGATATTTTTAGATATTTTTAGGTACCCACTGTTCTTTCAAATCAGGGAGTTCAACAGACCCCATCTTCACTATAGATAATTTATTGAAATTGAGTATATTTTAATACTAATAGATGATTTATATTTAAGTATATTTATTATTTAAGTACAGTAAGATTTTTCAAGGAACAATTACGTAGTTTAGATAACTTTTGTTATTTAGTCTACAGTAGAGGTAACGAAATAGTTTTGACTATACTACAAATTGTGATGTTCAGAAGGCTTCATACTTGTAAACAAATTAAAAGTAAAGACATTGAAGTACAGTATTGATAACACGTTTAATATAGTTCGTCTGATGAGGTTCATACAAGCGCGATGAGGACACTACGTCGTCAGGACATTGACTCGCTTACTACATGTATTGTATCAATAAAGTAAGAAATTTAATAGAATTGTCTTTTAAGACAACTAGTGCACTTTACCTGCTTATTTAACTAATTATAATTTAATGTTATATTTTGCGTTTCAACCTAAACAAATATTAAGTGCGGCATATCCCGAACTCTATGATCTCACCTTCTACTTGGTTTAAAAAGCGATTTACGTCCAGGATAGGCAGCCGTTCTCCGTGTGGTGACGGAGTAAGAATACTATATGCCACCACCCCATTTCATCCCATGGGTGTCGTAAAAACCGACTAAGGGACTATCCGTCAATATTTATTATCTTTACGTAATAAAAAGAAGGAAAACTTGAAATTAAACCCTATATCAATCCGTTTGGCCAGCGTGGTATTAGTAGGCCAAGTATCCCTTCGTCACTGGAGGAGGCCCGTCCCTGCAGTGGGACATTAATGGGTAGTTATGATAAGCAGCCGTGCTGCCGATATGTAGTAGCATTACTGACGTCAATGTGGCGATTGGGACTTACCGTCAGGTTAGACGTTAGTTAGTCTTCCCCCTCTAATGCAATACAAAAAGGCTTATTTGATACCTACTCGTTTGCCTCTTATTTTGAATCTATTTATTATTTTCATTGGGAACAGTATGATGCTGTAACATTATACACTCGAAAAAAAATCTTTTAAAAATAGAGCGAGAATATTTGTACAATTTTTTCGCATATTATTTGAACAGAGCTCACATGACTGTTGGTTGGTGGCGCAGTTATAAACGAGCAGCGAGAGCGACCAACTATGGCTAGAGTATTATCTATTATTTTTAACCTACTTCAAAAAAGGAGTCGGTATACAATTCGATTGTATATTTTTTATTCGATCGTTTTTTAACCGACTGCATTTCCAATATTAAAGTTCATTTTAAATCACTGTCATAATATTTTTTGTTAGCATATGACATAATTATTTACCTCTTTATAATAATAATATCATTGGTAAGTAGGTATTATAATCAAGTTTGTCTTTGAAGTCGGTTTTTTAATAAGAAAATTATTTTACTAAAGTTTACAATTTAAAACATCAATTCGGTAAGCTAAATGGAATCGTCAAATGAAGACATTTTATTATATAATCTTTCAAGTGAATGAAAAATGACTTAACGGTTCGGCAAAACAGTCTAGTCTTAATTATAAAGTTACACAAGGATATTTTAAACATAAAAGTAACGGACACAAAGTGTCACTTTTAACTCTTTATATGTGTCACTTTTAACTCTTTATATGTGTCACTTTTAACTCTTTATATGTATCACTTTTATTTTAGCGTCTCTCTATCTTTTCTCGATGAATAGAAAGGAAAGCGTTTTCTAAGCTTTTATATGTTTTGTCGCATTTCTGCGTCCGCCCTTGCTCATGTTGGGACTCCAACTTCGAGGCTCGTTAAATGTTGAGATGTGGAAACGACTACAAAAATACTGGACGTTAAAATATTTTACTTATTTTGTTTTTATCTCTCCGACTGTAGCTGCACACTGCATTCAATAGAATATTTTAATACTAACGCAAAGTATTCCGTATCTACTGGGGGATAGAATGTTTTTAAATAAAAACTTTATATGTCTCTCTCACTTCGCGTATTATATTCATATAATAAACATAAAGTAGGCTCTAAAAGAAGCCATACATTCGACTGATACGAATATATTGCATGTTTTTCAACAGAATTCTCGTTTATTGCCTTCCTCGCTATCTATTTAAGGATCAAGCGCTTATTTGGGAAGGGAGCTGAAATCAATATCAATCTCAAAGTATTGCAGTACGTGGTAATTGGTCGAATCACAAGGATTAAACAAAAGCTCACATGTTGTTCACTGCACTAGTATTGTTGAATATACAGTAGCTTACAAATAGATAGTAAGGCTGAGTTTTTATTTCTGTCTGTATCATGTGTATTTTACAAGTCTCAGTGTCAAAGTTCAATCAAGAAGTAATTAACACAATGAACGACGTTTACAGAATTGATAGTCAATAAAGAGCTTAGACGTATTTGTAACTAAACTTTATGTATGACACTTATTCCTTTACAGGTTATTCCTGTTTAATAAATATTCATTCAATCATACAAAAATAAAAATAAGGAAGAGAAGGGTAATAAATTATTTGAAATCAGCCGTGATAAATATTAATTCAAGCCTTACCTACTGTAAATCATTATTTGATTATATACCAATCCGCCTGGCCAGCGTGTAGCGTATTAGTAGGCTAAGTATCCCTCCGTCACGGGAGAAGGCCCGTCGCTGCAGTGGGGCATTAATGGGCTATTATGATTATTTATTTTATTAAATATTCAGAAAAAAAAATATTCTTTGGATATTTTGAGTCCGGACCCGTGCTCCACCTAGGTGCTCCACCTGGGTGAAGCACGGGACCTTGCAAGGTCCCGTGCTCCAACTGATGACATTTTATTTATTCATTCATCTTTGATGCACACGTTATTTAATACATGGCATTCTTTACTAGTCTACTTTTGATGATACAGAGTATTTCAGAATAAGTGTACTATACATGGTGAGGATTCTGAGGATAGTAATAAATTTGAACATATTTAGACAGTTGAAGCATGTTATTTATTAAATGATAAAAAATAAGCGCTAAAAAAGGAATTTTGAAAAATTTTCCCCTCGGGTAACGGTACGATTGAGGCGCGGAAATCCGTCATTTTAAAAGTTGCAAAAATGACATTATCGTGCAAATCAGGAGTAAAATAAGGGTTGAAGTTTTGTAAGGAAACTGTTAAATCTGCATACAAACTAAAAACAGCTCCTCAATACAGCAAAATTAAATGTTAACATGTGAAATTTTAGTAAATATTTGGATTGATAGACAAATGTTTATATGGAGGAATTGTAATGATACAAACCTATAGTACCCGCACACCATTAATATATAACAAATTTTAAATAAAATATTCTGCACGTATTTACTGCAATGTAAAACAATCATTATAATTAATATTCATTAAGTGGGTTATAGACAATAATACAAGAATAACAACCAATGTGAACGCTTTATATTGTACGTTCACATTTTCTGTTGATGCCGATAGCGTCGATCACAGTAAGTAATTAGGGTTTCCTATTTACCTTTTCCACTCACAGCCCTAAAAACATCTCCGGCTATTTGAAATCTGTGTTTATTGTGGCGCGATCAATCGATAAGTAATTAGTAGCTGCCAGCTTCAGCTTGTAATCAAAACAGTTAGGCCACGGTCCGCCATCACGGGACGAACTAAGTGTCCTTCGATATTTACTCGCGAGGGTTTATATTAGTTTTGTTGCTAAAGTATCATTAAGATCTTTATCATGTGGCTGCGAGGCACCTGTGAACTTCGTGTGAACTTTTAAGTATCGATTAAGAAACGATTGATGGTAGACGAAGATTAGGTTATTCATTAAAGTTTTACTAAATTTGACTCAGGAAAAGAGAGAGTATGTCGGACAGTGTACGTGACCATTGACTTGTTTTAAAGATGCTTCCTTAAGCTTACATGTAAGTTAAGTCCTCAACTCTAGTACACACTTTAGACGATCTAAACTGATTTAAGATGCTAGATTAAACGGTAGATGGTTAATTTAATAAAAAATGGATATGTAAATTTCTGTACAAACATAGACATACATAAGTTAAGCTATGAGTCGGGTCTCCGTGTAATCTAGTATGAAGGGGACGCAATATAATATAATTTCGTTATAGGAACAGATTGTGTGAGATTATGGCGGTATTAGTAGTGAGACAGTGATGATCCTCGCGCATGTATAGGTACAGACAGCACTATATAACTACTCAGATGTTATGTCAAGAAGTATAGCCCAGCTGCTCGGTGCCAACTGATTGATGAGACAAACAGATCCATGTAAATTTACTTCCCGTTTTTCAACTACTAGTGGTGACATTATTTGGTTACTAAACGTTTTTTCCAAAGCCGTACTTTACATAGACAAGGAGTGAGAACCGAGCGACTACGTTATCTTAAAAATTGCGTATTTTGTATCCGTGCATGTGAATTTTATTCAAACACCCAATGTAGGCTGTAGTATAGGGGAAATTACTAGTCAGAGCGAATATACTCGTACATTAATATTGTTTCTTCTACGTAACTCACCCGTTACATAAACATTATGTGTAGGTATATTTTACTGGCTACTAATAGATGTCTGATCTTTATTGAAGATGGTGTTCCCCTCCGTTACGGCAGAAGTTCCGTCTTGCAATAGGTCATCATCATCATCATAATCTATCTCTGTAATATTTGCAACTGTAGAATATCTAACGTTACACTCAATATACATTCCAATTTAAACATTCCCTATATTTACAGAGATTTGAGACTCTAATTATACATGTACAAAATGTTATGATGTTATTTTCAAATCCAACTTATTAATATGTGCATTTCTGTGGTCTCCATTAAAAGAGGCAAGTGTAACCCACCTGAAATACCCCATATTATTATGCTTATTATAAAGACCAGTGCACACTGTTTAATTAGACAAGTTTTCCTCCATCGCTGAAGGAGGGTCTGTCCCTGTAGCAGAATGTTAATGAGCTACATTATGAGAGCACATGGGCAGAAACTCTAGTATATCTCTAGTCGAAGTTTATTTCTACATAATATACGTGGGTAGTTTCTAAATATCAAGTCTGTTTCCCTAACATGTTACATGTGACTACATATTAAGCAATGTTTTTATAAGAATGTTGAGAATGATCATAATATGTTTATACGTCTCGTTCACTTAAACAAAAAATATTAAGACAGAATAAAACATGTAGACCTTGTTATGACAAGAGACTGACTTATTGAATACATCTCATTGTAATAAAATAAGGTAACGATGTTCTCCTGTATGTGAGTGAACATATTGATCAGTGAAGTTGTCGTGATTACCGAGATGACGCAGCCAGTTAAGTGGCGACCCACATGAGCAATGGGATCGATTCTATATAACTTAAACTTGGATATTGTGTTACTAAATGACTCTTCACTATCTATTATTCAGTCAGGTGAAAGGAAATTGTTGTAGGACAAGTAGCAGAACAGAATACATCGAATAACAATTACACAAAGCTTTCTTACCTACAACATTATCATGTCTTGAAAATAACATCTATGTTCATTTTGTAAATATCTCAAATAAATATAGTTATCTTCGGTAAGTCTAGGTTGATACCACTTTTGCTTGCTTAATTCACCTTCAAGTTGTAAATACATTACTATGTTGTGTGAGAATAAGTAAGTAAGTGAGAGGGGGCTGCAGCTACGAGTACAAACAATGCACGACTGTGGACAAGCTTCAAAGTAGCCGAACACATCCGTCATGCCACCACATGCCTAGATTATTTAACAATCCATAATGATTCACTACAGGGACGGCTCTCTTCTAGTGCTGTTTTCTTAAAATATGCTTACTTCTAGTACGTAGGCCGACTCGATAATCTCAAAACTAACACAATCTTTATAATCTTGGAATAGGATGGAGTGGTGATATCATAATGTTTTACAGCGTTTTACCCATCCATGTTTCATGACATAGTTTTGCAAGGAATATTTATTTTTTCTTAAATTAATGCATAGGTACTATAGTGTGACCACAGGAGCTGTGCACCCTCTGAGGTATGCGCGGCGAGGTGGGGGACGAAGAAAAAATAGGTGTCCGTTATGGTAGCGTACACGTGATAGTTCTGATAGAAAGGGAACTTTTCTTTTGATAAATTCTTTTGGAAAAAATAATGCGCGAAATTCTGACTCAATTAGTGTCAATGCGAATTCATAGTGGAATATGTCAAAAATCCATGTTAATTTATGTTCATAGTACTGGTACAGATAATATGCTCACCAGTGATTTGAATATCTCGAGAACTACAAAACATAGGTACAGTAATTCTGTTAATACAGTAGAAATGTAACCCTGAAATAAAAATAACGCCTGTGTAACACTTTATTTCAATACAAAATTCAATATTATCGGAGATATTAACGGTTCTTAGGGGCCGGGCTGGAGTTATTTCATTATGTCATAATATTAAAACAACAACAATATTTTTTTTAAATGAAGGTACAGTCTGTCTATAAAGTCCTGACAAAAAATTAGGGCGCCACTGTGCTACACGTAGCAACCCTATTTAGTCTGACAAAATAGTTTTCAAAACAAATATGTTCAAATAACACTACACTATTAGAGCACTTATAATACTAGGGCATTTCTTGTAGGTGAGCCTATTGCATTTAAAGTTTTGCGTAGAACTTCAAGACTACAATTAAAATACATCTCAGTCCTAGCTAGCATCTGCAATTTTCTGAGGGTTGGAACCCGAAATTTTACAAAAGTTGTGTAAATTGAACATTTGATTATACCTACAAAAAATTTAGGCTTAACTAGAAACAAAATACCTACAGGTAAAAGAAGAAAAATGTTATATACCTCTTTTTTACTGTGGAACATAATTGTATTTTGTGGGGAGAGCAGAAATATAAAAACATCCATTTCTTTCTTTGGCCGGCCTTGCCTGTGTTTACCAGGAGTTTCAAGCTTTTCATTATTTTTAAATCTGTTTCTTTATTTACTATGCGCCTAAACGCGCTCTTTGATTTTCCTAAAAAAAAGTAAAATTTAATAATTCTAATGGAATGGAAATAATAACTACAATACCTAACTAAAATTTATTCAGTGTTAAATATTAACCAACAAGATATCATATAACATGTATTTACTAAGAGCTAAATGATAAAAAAATTAAAAACTTTTGCAATTAATTATTTTTTGTAGACAGACCAGTCGATGCGAAAGTGACATAGTTTAGTTATCAATATCAACCGTAATAAAGACATAATAAAGCAATTAATTCAAATTCAAATTGGGATAAATCTTGACTAAATTATACTAATAATGTAGCAACAGAAATGGTCGTACTACGATTTTTCTTACTTACAACGAATATCTAACCTAAAAATGTGCTATGTACACAATGCCTGTTTTTGGTCTCTAGATCTCAAATGGAGTGAATTTATTACTTGAGACAGATTACGAAAAACAGTAACACGATTACATACCCATCAAAGTTGCAGTTCGCCCATAAACATCATCCAAATCACATAAAAGTTGACCAGAATCGTGCTCCGCTAAACATCGCCTTATAACTTTAAAAATCACTTCCCGCGTGCCACTTTGATTTACTCTACTCATTGTTTACATTGCTCTTCTTAAGTCAGTATTATGTAGTTTATTGTAGATTAATGAACTAATAAAAATATAATTAATATAATTTTACTCATTTTTTCACTGCGTATGCTGCTGAAGAAAGCCTACCTGACAATCTTTCAATATTTAAATTGTAATTTAGTATCTAAAGTAATTTCTAGGAATACTGTAGTGTTAACGATTTCGAATTCCTCATCATTAATCTTAACAATTGGATTTTTTTTATTTTTATTTATGCAGAGTTTTTTGGCATAGTAACCAACTCGATATAGCCCTTGTGTATGCTACCGTAACGGACACCTACCTGCCGTCACGAGTATTGACAGCAGTGTCATAACAGTTCGAACATTATATTTTTCTTTAAGAATTTCATGTTCTTAGAGTATTTGATACATTCCGCTAGATGTCATTTTTCTCAAAGTTACATTATAAAAACACTAATAATGTTCCTATTTACGCTTAAAACTATACAATAATATAAATACTTTCTTGAAGTTTTTAAAATGACTCTTTTAAT
Source organism: Schrankia costaestrigalis (assembly GCA_905475405.1). Taxonomy (NCBI): domain Eukaryota; kingdom Metazoa; phylum Arthropoda; class Insecta; order Lepidoptera; family Erebidae; genus Schrankia; species Schrankia costaestrigalis. The sequence continues at coordinate 198,676 of FR997832.1, read as the reverse complement.
AGAAAACTGCCACAGCCGCTCGTGTAGCGACCCGTACCAGCCAAATAACTTAAGTATATTGCGTCAGATGTCGCTAGTAGCTACATCATAGACTGTTTATTCTATACCAGTACATAACATGTACTCTATATGTCCACCCCCCTCTCACCGCGCGCATACCTCAGGAGGTGCACAGCTCCTGTGGTCACACTATAACTCTTTTTGTGAATGTGTCTATAGCACAACACGTAATTTAAATAGGGCTAATTAAAAATAATCTTTTCATTCTTACTGTTAGATCTTATTATCAGACAAAGCTTAAGGTTCAGATAAAGATGTGTTCTACGTAATATATAGAGTCAGGACAAACTAATATGAATTATTGTAACTTTGAACGAAGCGAGTCAAGCAACCGACTAATGTGTATAATTATAATCTAATAAAGGTACGTAATAATAGTTAGATACAGAATGATCAATCTTATTCATAACTAACGTAACAAGAAATGAATCATGATTTTTAAAATACTCGTAGTATCGTATCCATTATACTTACATATACTTATATTGCTACTACACTTTTAACACAATATTGTAGCAATGGATCATTCTTCATCGCAATAATATTTACTTTATTTATTTTTTCCTCTTTTATAAATGATTTCTAAACATTACCACGGGAAAGTCATTTGAGAACTGAAGGTAGATTATATTTTAATTATATTTAATAATATCCTTCTATGTATTTTATAATATACACACATCAAAAAAGTCTAAGCAACATGCATGATATTACAAATTTACCATTTATATTAATTAATTTCTAAGTATTTACTCACTCAAAGTGTATAGGTAAGTAAACTTTTTTGTTATTGATGACATACTGGCTGGTTGTAAAAAAAAATTTCGATTATGTTTTGTTTTTTTTCATAAAATTCAAATGACTGCGAATTTGTTTGAATTTGAGTGCATGTTAATTGCTACGTTTTAGTCTTGATTTTATAATTTTACCAACCATTTAAATACAGTTGGCGACAAAATTGAATTGTTAGATATTCTTTACGTCATGGAGCGACGTCATTTGACGGCAGATGAAATGCAAAGAGCTGTAGGGATGTTGCAAGCGGGAAGTAATCAATCTCAGGTATCTCGACATTTTGGTATTCATAGAAGTGTTATTTGTCGTCTTTGGCAGCGCTACAATAATACAGGGGAACCCGCTGAACAGCATCCAGGCCGTAAAAGGAGTACAACCACTCGGCAAGACCGGTACATACAACTGACTGCAAGACGCCAGCCGATGTTAACCGCTCGAGAGATAAGTTTGAGGCTACAAAATTCAAGTGGTGTTGATGTAAGTCCCCAAACTGTGCGAAATCGACTGCATGAGTACGGCCTACGAGCTCGACGCCCTATCAGGTGCCCACCGATACGTCACGGGAATCGCGCTCGTCGAAATGAATGGTGTAGAGAACGCATAACATGGACCCAGGAACAATGGGATAAAATTATGTTTTCCGATGAGTCGCGATTCGGGTTTAGGCCTGATACAAGAAGGGTGCGAGTGTACCGTCGACCCGGAAATACTGAAAGACTCAGGTGCGTTCAGGAAGTTCATCCATACAGCGGCTCAACAGTTATGGTATGGGCGGGTATTATGAAGAACAGGCGAACTGAGCTCGTTTTTGTAAATGGAAACATGAACGCTGAAAATTACGTTGAGGATATTCTCAGACCTTATGTCCATCCATTTGCACAAACCTTTGGCTCCGATTTTACGTTAATGCATGACAATGCGCGTTCACATATAGCTCGGCGAACCAGTGAATACTTGGCAACGGAGAACATCCAGGTATTGCCCTGGCCTGCACAATCGCCAGACCTCAACCCCATCGAGCACGCATGGGACATGCTCCAGAGACGTGTTTTGAAGGACTTGGACGGAGTGACAACAACCCAACAGCTGAAGGATTTGCTACAATTCCATTGGGAGCGAATACCGCAAGATGACATAAACAGTCTCATTAATTCAATGAATAATCGTTGCCGACAAGTTCTGAATAGCAGAGGAGGCCATACTTTGTATTAAATTGTCCTATTCTTTCACAATAAATTCATTTTCTTAAGAAATTTCAATTTGTAAAAAAAAAGTTTAGTTTCTTATGTACCTGTATATTCTAATATTGTTAATTTCTGTTATTAAAAGAACTTATAAAGAAAACAGCTGTTATTTTTACATCATAGAACCCTAAAAATATTATTTTAAAAATAAAATACAACGTTATAATTAAAATAAATGGTAAAATAAATTAATATAAATGGTAAATTTGTAATATCATGCATGTTGCTTAGACTTTTTTGATGTGTGTAGTTCTATGTTCTTCTGAGGTAAGCTGCAGCTACTTCTACCACACCGCCGCGCCGCGCCAAACTGACTGGTTACAGGATATGGTAAGAGCTTTCCTTCTCTGGCTATATTAGGCTTGTTAACACTTCCTTTCTTGTTAGTCATGGAAAATAAAGTTTTTACCTAAGAAAATAAAAATATGGGTAGTAAAATATTGTTGGTATTCCCTGTTAATGAGTGTAACTGAACAGTAAAGTGATTGGTAGCGGAGTAAGCCGTCTCGTCGCGATAATACGAGCACCTATGACGATATTACATTCTTAAGTACAACGAAACCTTATGTCGTTCTTGTTGTCAGTATATTCTCTTCAGGACTGGAAAATGTTTTCTCTGCTGTAAGATTTTTGTACCTAGGTATATTAACCAAATAATTCAAGTGAGTGGTTGAAATCCTAAAACAATTGCTTTACCATTTATAATGCTGTTTTATTTTTGTTACTTTCTTCTAAGTCAGTGTTAGTATCATCTTAATGCTAGGCACAGGACGTTCCCCCTTTTTCTTGATTCATAATTTGTATTTTAAAATTACGTTATTAAGAAAATGGAAAATATCTGTTTAAAATATTTTATTTATTTATTTATTAAAGACACAAAACACAATGAGCGCCAGGGCCAGGAAATTCAAAAAGAAGAAAGTAAAGTTAGAAGCGTGTCGCTCGCAGCGTCACTCACTCAGCTCTTAGTATTTTTTTTTTTTTTTTTTTTTTTAATGGCGATTCTAAGATTACGCCAATGACCAGTTAAAATAGTACTTTTAGTAGACGAGCAAGGTAATCAAAATTTGTTGTTATACATAAATACGTGTTATTCTGTGCTGTACTAAAAAGGCAGATATTAATTTAAGAATATAAACAAGAACAAAGAATTAAAATGACAAAACCATTACAGTTTTATGTTGTTTATCTCTATATAGTTACATAAAACATATATAAACGGTGAATTAGAATACGTAAGAATATTATTAAAATTAACAGGACGAGGTATACGAGAGGGAATGTAATCATAGAATGAAGAGCGCATTAACGGACATTGGAAAAAAATATGATCAGGGGAACCTTCATCCAAACCACACTCACACATCGAGCTGTCTTTGATCCGTAATTTAGCAAGATGAACGTTGGTACAAGCATGACCTAACCTCAATCTACACACAACTGATGTAGATGTTTTATTAGCTTCTCTAAATTTATAAAACCAAGGCTTCATTGGTATGTCCTGCTGGATGGAAGCATAGTGTCGACCTTTATGTATCTGAGTTTTAACCCACACAGCTTTCCATTGAGATGTTAACCTTAATTTTGATAGATTTACAAGATCTTGTGAGTAAGTCTTATATTGACTGAGACAGCCCAACGCAACCAGCTCTTAGTAAACTTATACAATTTGATGAACGAAACTGTCACTCATACACACAACTTGCTTCACTCAATGTGACAACATTTGTTTTTGTTATATTTTGTCTGCTTGTTTACATAAACTGTTAAATATAATTGTTGGTAGTAATGTAATGGTGCGGTGATCATAAACGTGTATATTGTTGTCAGTTGTAGTTTACAGTGTTGTTTCTTTCTGATCACTTTTAATGTTTCGCAACTGCAGGAACTATTCTCGTTCAGTTACAAAGTACATTCACACTAAGCTAAATTTGACAATTTAGGTTTTATATACAGAATAATACTTATAAATGTTTTAATTAAATTACACAAAAGTTAAATTTCTTATGATGTATTTTTTTTTACGCGTACCTAATTTCCTGAAAAACGAGTCTATAACACGTGACTGTTTTGTTTCGAAGCAGCGTACTTTACCAAGTTTATATTTTTACCAGTACTGTTGTGGGCACTTAACTCGGTGTTGAGATCCGGAGGAAGTGACTATTTGCAATATACAAGAAAAGTTAAGATTATTCTGTATAGCATAATAACATTTCAGCAACAAAATGTTATTGCAACTAAACCTTGAAAAACAAATGAAATACATAATTATTATAATCTGAAAAATAATTATATCAAGATATATAATAACATAATAAGATATTATCCTTGAGTATCCTTCGAAGGTGTTCTGTGGCACCTTGCGCAATGTTAATGAAACATGTACTCGTAGGTACCGATCCGTTAACACAAGCTCTCGTGTGTAATGCACGCAATGCCATTGTCTCTACAAGCTCTCTCTTATAATATCAAATATCATTAATTAATTAGATAATATTGTTGCCATTAAATAAGCTGATTAACTTATTATTATATTACGAAATAAGTATCCAATAAATATACAACTTATACTTACACATACATTATATTGAGGTTAATAATTATGGTCTAAAAGTGAAAAATAGAGCTTATGTCTATGACACACTTAAAATTTATTGGTCTGATTAGAGACACCATTTTAGGTATAAAATTCTGTAGTTATTGTATTTGTAGTTGACGACCTCGGTGGCGCGCCGGTAAAGCCAGCGGCTGCCGCGCATGAGGTTGTGGGTTCGATCCCCACGCAGGACAATAATTTGTGAGATCCACAAATTATTGTCCTGAGTCTGGGTGTTATATGTGTCCGTTAATTAATTGATGTTTGTAAAAGTCCCCGCGACACAGGGCATGATCCCTAGTGCGGGAGTTGTCTTTTTAAATCATAAATCATAAATCAAGTTATCCATTTCCAGCAGTAATACTGTCAACAGTTTCTCTTGGTACCTAGTCAAGTTTTTCACAATATACTTAAATTCATACTTACTACAGGGGCTTTAATAATTTTATTCATAGGTCGTCTAGTTCGTGACCACTTCTGTGCCCGCTGTTTTCATATAGTGGTAGCAATGAAATGTGTTATGAAAGGATCCGGTTGGTGGTGACACTTGTAGTTAAAAAACACAGAGTTTTGCAACATATGCTTCCTATGACCTCATTATCAGGCGAGCAGCTTGTGATGATAGAAGGAAAAGTTGTAAGAAACATAAATCTTCTTTCTCTATCCGTATGATCTTTTCTGCTGATGAGATGAGCTTGTTTAAGTTTGCGGCTCAAAGTGAGTGATTATCAAGTATTGAGTGTTTTCCATACCTTGCACTATATCGAATGCTCTCCTCTTGTCGACATTTATAAAACTTTGGAGTAATGAAACTATATACTTTCTACATTTTCCTTAATAGGTACATACATAGTTGTGCGTTTTGCAAGCACATCATTAATTAGGTAATAAAGATGTACACTGTATTCGTGTCTGCCAGAGGTCAAATCTCTACAATTCATTTAGGTATTTGGAACATACCTACTTTACTAAAAGAAAAGTATACTTATACAACCTACTAAACAGGAAAAATGTTTGTGGAAGTCATTCACAAACACATACTTACCTATTGCTTATTGCTTGCTTATTTAGTCTACCTATGTTCACCTACATTTCTATAATATGTATAAAGTAATAGTACACAAAAAGCAAAGCAAAAAAAAATAACAATAGAAGGAAGGACTGTTTATGCCGTCGTTGTCATTTTGTTTATGACGTCATCAAGGTGGGGTACCAAATCTAATTTGGAAATCAATTCATTGTCAAAAATCTGAGGTTTTCCTTCAGGTTTTCCTTATAAGTAATTGTTGTTGAAAATAATTGTGAAGGTTTGCGCTCAAGAACATACCTACTTGTAGGTTTAACCGGAGGGTACGACTTCTCATAAAATATGTTGAATGGCTCTTAATTACTTTATTACCTTACCGATAAACTTGACAACTAAATTAATTAGAAACGATTACCTACAGCGGAATTAATTAAGGGAATATTAAATAAGTTGATTGTTTAAATGGTCTGGTTGATTAAAATGGCGCCCATTATATTAATGTGTGTCCATCAATAACATCAGCTACAATTATCGTCTAATTATAGTTTTTCTTTGTTCCATCTTATGATATAAAATATATTTTTAATTTAGGTAGATGTGCTTGCGTATTATATTATTATTATTAATCAGTACCTACCGTGCGATGTTTAACTTTCTAGTTAATTTTCATTTTTCAATTAGATAATGTTATTGTTGCATTATGTACCTATATAATAACCGGGTAATATAAAACTATTGCTTTCAAAATCGCACGTTATAAAGTCTGTAATTAATGTAAAAATAATTGTCTGTAATCTTAACTGGCGATTTAAAAATAAATGAGTTGGTGAACTAGACTCAACTTTTCAAGCGGTACATAAAGGAATGTCACAAAAAAAATATACTTTTTATACTTACATAGGTTATTGTATTACTTGTATTCGCCTGTACTGACTATAAATTTATTTAAACGGTTTTTTTTTAATCACGTAGGTACTACTAACGATTTTGTAATCAGAAGTGACAGTTTAGACTTTCCTGTCACCACTACCAATTAATATGTAAAATTAATTCTGATAATTCCCTTAAATTAACTCTTAATTAAATTAAAGCGCCATCTATATCATAAGATACAAACTTTTTACACCAAACGTTCGCACAGCTACTTGTCCGAATTCAATGCTCATAAAGTTATAACGTATAGTTAATAGATGGCGCGCATAGCACTAGTATAAAAATTGTGTTAATAGTACTTAAATGTATTTATTTTAATCAATGACTTTTTGTAATTCCTTTTTGTACAATTGCACATAAAAAGTAACACTGTAGAGGATGTAGTCAGTCTTTCTTTTGTACGTTAGTATTGTATGATTAAGTACCAGTAAGCTTTATTTTTTACTTTCTGCTTTCGATGATTGATTAGCTAAATAAGTAGACGGTTACAAGAACGGATATGATAACATGCTTTTCTTTTCTTTTATGAATTAGGCATAGACCAGCATCACACGTACCTCTTCTACTACATTCTAATTTATGGTATTCGGCACTTCGGCAGCCAGCACTTGTGATCACTGTTGGTTTTCAGCATAAAATGTCACAAGCACTTATTGTTCTTTGATTGGCTTAAAAGTAGTAGACTTTGACATTATGAGATAAAAACTTGGCATAAAACACTATATCAATCCATCTAGCTCGCATGTTATCAATGGGGCAAGTGAACCACGTTACATTATAGATGCCGTGATATTTTATGAAAATATCTACTTAACTTTCAATTATGTAAGAAAGTCCTACTCATTTGATAAGTTGACATACTCACGACTCTTGCTTCAGTACTTATCAAATAGTGACCTATAATTGCTGTTTGATTGAATATAATATTATCCAGGACTAGATAGATCGATGAGTGACGACTAGGACAATATTTAATTAGAATGTGACCAATTAAATATTGTCTCAGTAATCAACAAATTAATATATTTATTGATAATAAATTAGGCATTCCTCAGTACATTATGTGAAGTTGTATATTATTATGTATATAGTGTTGTGCGAGTGTGAAGTGTGTTATCTTGGTGAGAAGTCACAGTTCAGGGGCTATCGCGCCTCGTGTTATCTCTACCACCACAACCGACGACAACACACGAACATTCCCGACACTTGCCTAACATAATGCACCCTACTAAGTAAATTACTGGACTTTCTTATGCTTACTCATTACTCCTACTTAAATCATTATAATTCTACTGCATTAGATATGCCAAATTATAAGGTATAGGTATTATAAAGGTAATACAAATTATATATATAAATAATACATAATTAGGTAAAGAAACACATGATTTTTATACAGATAATACCTACAATAATAAAGGATACCTACAACGTTCAATATAACTGTAACCCTAAAAATATTATCTGTGTGATAGAGTAAGAGTACAAAAAGTCACAACATCTGCACATCCCATAAGCGTCGTAAGAGACGACTGGACGAGGGATATTCCAAAAAATCTTATTGTCTCTACAGAAGAAGAACTGTAAACAAACCCTATAGGTACTCATCAGCGCTATAAATAGCAGACATCATCACAAGCAGAATGTACTGTCACTAGAGGGAGCCACATTGAAGCTGATAAGAGTTATGTTTTTATGCACGAGTTAAGTGATGAGCAAGTCTAGGACATTTAATAGTCTGGGTTACTTTACGACCATCAATTAATATCATTTAGCCACCGAGTTATAGGTTTTCTGCTAATTTGTAACTTGCGTCGTCACTTACTTCATACGTAAAACTAATCTAGTCCTGCGACAAAGGGCAGTTGTTGTCCTTTTTATTAAGAATTATACCTATTATCAGATGCAATGTGGACGCCAGTTGGCTGATATGATGATGATGATTAAAGTTACGCCACTGGAGCAGAAATGGTCCTCAAAAAATGAAGGGAAGTTTGGCATACTAAGATACAGCTGACTAACCGAATTGAAATGTCATGACGAGTTAGGTTTACCATCTTTAACATGATAAATCTTATACATGATAATGTTTTCTAGTCCTGTGGGCATTTTTTACAACCCCCTATAAACGATATTGGGGTACCAAAGGGTAATTTAAGCCCTTTGCCACTTAAACAAAATAAGTATACAAATAAAAGCTTATGATACCTACATATGACGTAACCTGCTCATATTCGTTATAAAGTAGTAACACCACTCCCACCACTCCATGTCGGTGCGTTTCGTGAACTCGTACTATTAAACCTTTTTAATTATTGTTAATTATATTCGATTTTCACCTCGAGCCGCTCGGTCAGCTCGCTCAACCTACATTCGCTGTCAAAGTTTTTGCACTCTACAACCGAACAGATTCCAGTTTGTCGACAATCGTACATTATGTGTTGTGTATATGTTTATATAACGCGACGTCAGTGATGCAACGAACTGACTCCGAATCTGAATAATCTTAATGATTATGTGGAAATCGTATTCGTTATAATTAATACAAGATAAAGGGCGACGAGTGTAAATTAACCACCACTACCGGTCCTGGGCCCTGTCACGTGATAACTAAATATATCATCAGCAGTAATCTTGATGATAATGTGAAAGGCTGAGAGGTCTCTCCTGTACCTGTCTGTACTCCTAGTGGTACCTATAACCCAGTCCTAGTGCATGCAGTGAATTACAATTTCTTTGACGTTAAGATAATTGTTTCTTACTGAGAGATCTGATTCTTTTTTCATAAAAGAAACATTTCGTTTATAAATCATTATGGTTCATCACGTTTGAGGCATACCTACTCTCCGTGTGCTAGGCTGGTACCCCCGTGGTGTCGCCACTACATCAACCTAGATACAACGAGTGTTGAATGATTACAAATAATAATATGTAAACCGAATCAGTAGTAAGTATCGTAGATGTTGTCCCGAACACAAACATAGAGACGATAAGCTTCGTTATCGTCTCACATAAAAACGTATCGGCGCGTTATCTCTCTGTCACTACATACAGAAATAGAGCAACCAATATTTATACTTAATCACTATAATCGGAAAATAACGAAGAGACTGCGATAACACCGCGACCTTTCTACATGTCCATGCTGCTGCACACGAATACGTGTCTATTGTGCTTGGTAATAGGATGCATAATGGTTTGTGTGTGTTGTGCTGTCGATAAGACATGCCCCTTGACCCGAGCGCCTCTCGCCGCGATAGCTCAATAACGTCCTATCAGCTCTGTGCTCGAGGTCGCACGACTGAACCACAACACCACTTACTACTACTCTACTAATATATCATATTCATTTCTTTATATAACCACAAATATTTTCAAAAATGTCTTATGTAGTATTTTCAGTCGAGCAGAGAGTTGTTGAATCACAGTCTGTCTTATCATAATCCTATTTTCCAATCTGTAATCTACCAAAGCCTAACTGATTTCTCCATCAGTTCCAAAGGTTTGATTCTCAAATAAAAGAAACCAGAATGTTAAATGAGATTCCAAAAAAGAAATGCTTTATTAGTACGAAAATGGTGATTAATATTTGCAAGTAATTAGATCGTATAAAACATGATTCTAGCCTTTATGAATTTCCTAGTTGGTTTCTTTAGATTCATCTAGTTAGCGTTACTATCAAATCTGATAAATTTGTAAAACTATTAACTTTAGAGCTTAACAGCGCTCTCCGCCTGCAGACAAAATTACGAGACGATATAACAGCCTCAACTAAGTAAGTAGTAACTAGTATCTTCTGTTGAGATCAGATGATTGAGAATACTACGAGTAGTGCTTGTGTACAGTACCTTACTGTAAACATTGTATGAATAACAGTAAACAGCGTATTCGATACATATTATCTAATTACATCCAAAACCCTTTATACTGTAACAATACAATAATTTGTTAATTGTACAGTGTTCTTTAGAAAGCTTCTTTTTAACCAGGAATAAAAAAGGTATCTCCTTATTCCAAAGGGATCTCTGTATCCTTTTCTTATACATTATAAAAAATTATGTTCAAAACTTAACTTATGTATATATTCTAACTTTGACGTATCAACGTTACACACAATTAACAAAATAAAGTATTGTAATATACCGTCTTGAAGAATATCGATTGTTCAAATAATCGTTTACGACTATGACAACATTTGCATGACATTTTTAATACATTAGCGTATGGGTTAGATGTGAGGTGAGGGGTGCGGGGTGCATGCAGGCAGGGAGGGGGGGGGTCCTGCACTTGACCAAACACGCGGATCTGTGTCAGGCCAACACACACAACATTACTCCAGTTTGTGAACAAACAAGCACGCGCCTGACACACTACTGCACACGTACTACAGAAGATTTGTTTATTCTTATTTATGTGTTTATACTCTAAGTATTGTGAGCATACATAATGAGTGATCTATGGAATGTATAGTGAGGTCTGACTGATAATGTGAAGCTCCTGGCCCTGGGTCACACATTGTGTCGTGAGCTATGTGTCGAGGGTGGCAAGTAACAGTTTGTTGCCCTTTGCTACCTAACGCATGTTTACGCAGTTCATTTTAAAGAAAGAGAGGAATAACTAACATGACGAATATAATTTGGATTTTTTAAACTAAATAAGGCTATCCTTTACATAAAAGAAAACGTAGCTGAAATACGCAGATATGATAAAGTTAGTCTGTAGAGGCAATAGTAGATCAGAGATAAAACAAAAAAGAGCCGCAATAAAAAAAGGAAAGAATCCCAACAGTTCTCTAGGAGTTGATAGATTAACAATATATCATATTTATTCTGACCAGAAACACTAAATATTTAAAATATTTAGTGTTTCTGGTCAGTCTACAAATACCCATAAAAATCCGATAAGGACGGCCTTTTCATTTAGGTTTTAACTAAAACTGGACTTATTATTTTTTTTTTTGCAGCTCCTTTGAAACATCATAAGCAGCCCATAATGTCCCAGAACTGGACCAGGTCTCCTCCAGTGATAGTTGACACAAATAGTGTAGACGAGTATAATACAGCTTATGTATGTATGTGTTGCTATAGTTGTGTCTATGTTGGTATGTGTGAGCACGTGGCGCCTCAATGTGTCAGTTTATTGAAATTCTAATGTAGGTACGAGTAGAGCGCGAGCACTCCTCTCTACTACATTCTTGAACGATTACCTACATTATTATACACACTAATTAAAAGTGCTAGCCTGCCACTATGTAACAGAGAGCACGACAGCCTATAGAGTTTTATCACTCATGAATAATAACAGTTAGGAGCAAAGACAGTGTATCGTAATTTCCTACGTGGACATCCACTATGTTATCCTACTGACACACAACCACATTATACCCCAATATACATAAATACATGAGTTTAAAGTAAAGAGTCCCGCGTATTGTAGGTAGGTACCTCACACAACGTAGGTACGGGGTCACGGCTACGCTCCGGCGTCCTCAACTCATAAGAAACTAATGAATATATATTAGTAACATTCGGACAAGCTCACTCATTACAATTTGATATGTTCTAACATATTGTAACCTTGAGTAGCGCTATTGTGCTCGACGACGACGCCACACTTTCTGTATTCATTATACTTTACATTACCTCTGTATTACATTTTGTGAGACGCGTGTGAGTACACGCGCTACACCTTAGTACTATCAAACCACTGAATTATAACTTTATATATTTCGTTAGCTATTTTGTATACATGGAATATTCTATGATAAAAGGCGTTACCGTAAACGAATGTTTAGGTGCACAATATTTTGTGCAATATTGCTTAGTCATTGTAAGTCATTTCTTCCTTCATTACTAAGTTCAGGTATAAGTAATAAGGTCACAAGAACACGTCATATCGTATTTCACGAATAGTTTAAGTAGCAATCTTACAATTACTATTTTTCTTATTTCGGAAATATACTCCTATTAGGTACTAGAACAATAATACCAGTTTTACGTGGCAACAAGAAAATGGTGATTAACACCACTGAGCACAACTAGTTAATCTCATTTAGCATGAAATTACACTGGGCGGCAATGAAAACGGGTCGCTTATAACTTCCAAAATATTGGAGCTAGGTTTATGAAATAAACACTAAAATAAAGATTATTTAACAGTCCTTATATGGAAGTGGTAAAAATTACAGATCGTTAAGTGCATTTTGGACAAAAGTAAGTTAAATAAAAATTGTCACTTTCATTAGATGTCGAAAACAGGTAAAAGGTATCAAAAATGCAATTTTCACTCATTTAATACGCTGTTTTATTATCAGAAGCTGTTAATACAGCTGTCATCTGGTTTTGGATGCTTTCCATTTGGTTTTAAATTGAATTCTGAGGAAAATACACCCATTTCTCTATCACTGCTTCTTTGAGTTCACAAAGTGTGATAAGAGGTAAATTTTGACATCCTACTCATCGACCTAATACGTCCCAAGCATGCTGGATCGCTTACAAGTCTGGGTTGCGTCCTGGCTACTTCATACGTGTGATAGCGACATCTTTACGGAACTTTAACACTATTAAATCTGTATAAAGACGAGCGTTGAGTTCCATAAAGGTGACTATTTCGCCGATGTTTACCAAAAATGAGCCATCATACTTATTAATGATTTCATTGAAGTACCTCTCTGCAGTTAAAGTACCATTTTATATCACTACTAGCTCGGTGCGGCTTTCAGAAGAAATTCAAGCCCACACGTGTACAGTGCCTCCGGCATAAGGTACTTTCTCTTCAATGTTAGCTTGGTTATACAGGTTTCCTGTACGTTTCCAGAATCTTAGCCTTCCATCGTGCTTGTATAACGTAAACCTCGACTCATCGGAAGCATTTTCTTTAACTAATCAGTCATGATCCTATTCACGAGTTTTTTTATTATTACTCTATCTGGAATTTTGATGTTGTCTTTCAAGTTTACGAATATTTTCAGGTCTAGGACTGTAATTTTGCTTCATCTAGACACTGCCTCACTATACAAGGGCTTGGATTGCTTTCTCGAGCACGTAGCAAGTTATTTTTTGACTTAACAGCCGTTTGAAATCGATTTCTCAACATTCTCAACACCATGTAACGATCCTCTTGTGCTTTTGTGCACGCTGTTGGTTCTGATCTTGGTCTGCGCGCATTGGATAGAGTGTCTTCTAATGGCTGGAGTACTTTTCGAACGATTGAGAGCTATAAACTAACAGTTTTTGCTGTATAACGATGACTAGGTCATATTTCTAGCATTTCTGGAATCCTTGTAGTCTCTTCAGGGGTTAGAGGCATGTTTTTATGCTAATTTGATCAGAATATCGAATTTCTGTATATAAAATGCGTCATTTTCATGATACACCATAAAAAAGAGTAAAAAAATGATTTCGAAACTGTTGTTAAAATTTAAAAATTGTGTCTTAATTTTTAATTTATGGATTTAATACAATAATCAAAAATAACTTGAAAGATTTTACTTGCGGCATTATTTGTGATTAAATTATCTATCATTTAGTCTTTATTTCATAAAGCTAGCTCCAACATTTTGGAAGTTATTAAGGTTTTTGTAAGCGACCCGTTTTCACTGCCGCCCAGTGTACTTATACGAAATATAGCGACCGCACCGCGATTAGCTGAACACGAAGAAACCCGCCAATACAGAAAAGAGTCGATGAAATTTGACGATAAAAACATCTTACTTAGAGAGTACCCAAAGCACCAGACTTCATAATCCGATAGCATTTGTTATTAAAATAAATTAATTAATGATGAATTTCGCACATTCTGTAGCAGTAATTCGGCACATTATGTCATTACAATACGTAAGTACTAATATTACATGTGGTCATGTTTATTTACATGCTCAGTTTAATTCTTCATATGAGTATGTTATTGCAATTATTCAGGTAGATCTTTATTTGATGTTGCTGACCCAAAGTATAACTACAGCCGTTTCAGCATCACTCTTATAACTTGTTTTATTTTTATTGTTATAGTTCCAGTAACTAAGTAAATTAAAGTATCTATCTTTTGATTTTGAGATCAACGAATTCAAAAGATAAATATATTCCGTCTCATTCCTGAATCCTCCCTACTAACAACTAACAGTATACAAAATAAAAACGAACTTTTATTTCTCCTAGTAAAACGAAACATTTCTTAACTATAAGCATAGAGTATCTAATGTACATAATATAGTTATGCATAGTGAAGGCTAATGTAAGCGCCATGTGTACGTTATGTCAGTACATACGTAATAATAAGAACAATCCGCAACACACACGCACACGCACACGAACGCTAACTACAGTAGCAGCGTACAACGACAACGATTGATTAAAATTAAATAACTGAATTTAAATAACACTTAAAAATTTAAACAAGTTTCTAAGATCTACAAACAACAATTAATTATTTTTAGAAAGAGTTAAAATAAATAAAAAATCTGAACAATAGTTACTATCAAATTAAAATTTCTACGTACAGAATATTATTACCAAGGATTTTTTGAGTCTTACATTGGATTAGTTCGGTCGGGCGGTTTATTTTCTACAAGTGTTCAGGTATCAAGACACCTTTCAGATTGTTATCTTCATGTTGTAAACTATAACAACATGATTAAAATATGTTCGTTTTACTAACTACATAATACATAAATATTATGAATATTTAAATGAGACATAATGCGTGGGTGATGTTAACGTTCAATGGGTCCATTATCGCTTCAACATGTTCAAAAAGTGATCATCTATTTATAATTGTACAGTCAGCCCCAAAAGTCGCTGAACACATTTTAAATTCCAAAATTGCTGAACACTAAAAGTGCCATAAGTCAGTGTCGCGGGTATTTCAGAAGTATCTGAACACTAGTATTTCAAAAGTAGCTGAACACTAGTGTTCCAAAAGTAGCTGAACACTAGTGTCTATTATGTTTACTCGTTGGAATAGATACATAATTTCAATACAATTCACTGAGATTCGATAGCCTAGGGTATAGAACACTCGACTTTGATGAAGTAGACGTGCGTTCGAAACCGGGTTGTGCCAAGTATTTTTTTTGGTTTTTTATTTTTTATTTATTGTATTTTATCTCAAAAAAAACAAGTAACTTAAATTCACCGTCACTGTTCACAGGTATTTTAATAAAGTTAAAATATTATTTTTAATTGAAAATTAAATAGTATTTTTATTTAATTTTTAATTTAATGAAGAATGATCATTATGACTTTAAATTGTATGAGAAACATTTTCGGAGATTCGATGATATGAGTTGAAATGTTATGTAAGAAGAAGCGCTCCCTGTTGTGCGACATTGAACTTAATAGTTTTATGACATGCAACTAAAATTAAGTCTAGAGGTGATAAAGCCATTTAATTAATTAATTAATTAAATTATTTAATTTAATTGTCGAATATACATTTTTTTCGTAAACGAAGTCGCGGGTTACAGCTTGTATTGAATAATAATAGTAGAAAACAAAATAAGAAAAAATAAAAAAACACAAAAAGTAATCCGTTCCTCAGGATGGAACCAGAGCTGTTTTCTTTTCACCCAAGCTCTATACAAGCAAAGCTATCGAGTTGACAACTGTTTTGATGAAATTGTTAATGTAGTATTCCGCTTTGAAATTGGCTTGACTTTTGTCTACTGTCAAAATCACTCACTACAACTACACTGAAACTCGACCGCAGATGAGCGACGCAGCGGGCGACGTTGCCGTTCAGTCATGCGCGGCTCCCGTATACTGCACGAGTTGGCAACATCGATACTTCTGAAATACCCGCGACACTGACTTATGGCACTTTTAGTGTTCAGCAATTTTGGAATTTAAAATGTGTTCAGCGACTTTTGGGGCTGACTGTACATTGCGACTGTATTAACTACTACATACACTTACCGCAATAATTAATTTTACACTTTACTATGTAGCTGAGTAGCTTTATTACGAAGTATTAAACACTTAACTGAAAATAAACTAATTTTAATAATCTAAAATACAAATTGTTGCAATAAGTTTGACCGTAATTTCATGTTTTCCGCTATTAGTAAATTTTCAATTACTCTCACTTGAAAAATAATGTAAAATATCCTTAGCTGTAATATAACTGTATATAAAAATCATACTTAATTAGACATTACGTCACCGCTCTGGAAGTCTCTCACTCATAATATCAGAGTACATACTTATGTCTTCTCTACCTCTAACCCCGTTATGTTCATCTTCGAAAGCCGTTTACTAATTTTATTTCATCAGACTTAGGTACCACTAGCAACATAATTTAAATTGACTTTATGTATAGCACAAAATAAAAAACCATTTGGCACATCATCACTGAAATGTGGGTTTATAGACCATCATCAATGAATATCAAATAATAATTCTGTTATAAACGAGTTCACTAAATTAGTCTGATGATCGTGGGACCACTTACTACACCTCTAAATAAAAATATTGACCGCATTACTAATATTGGTTAAGAACAATATTTATTTAAACACATAAGTTAAGTAGACGTTAATAATAATCAAGTTAATATCATTAAAACCTCACTCTATAAATAAAACACTTACATACATAATGTAATAAAACTAAAAAATAAGAACTTGAACTGAAATAAATAGAATAAACGAATATGATTAACATACATAATGAGTGTGAACGTTACGTTTTCACATAAAACAGACAGTTTTAATAAAAGCGCACTCGTGGACCGGACGTGAGGTGTCGCGGGGTTGTTGTCACAGGAAGTGACGAATATTCAGCCGATCAAGAATAAGGCATTAATTGTCTAAATAGGACATTCACTACACTCGTTAGAATAATATATTATAATCTGTTGAAGAAGATGTAAGTAGTGATACACATACAAACAGCTAGATATATTATAAGTCAAATTAATTAGTAGCAGGTTTATAGTGAATTAAGAAATGTGTCAAAATCTGCAAGAGAACATTAGGTACTTAATTTAGTTGTTATAGAAACAGTAGTGATACTCAGTAGTTGTTTATAAATATTCTGCATGTGATTGTAACATTAGATGATGATCTTATTATTTGTTTAGCTATTTTATATTATTCTTGCTAACCAGAAAAAAAAAACACTATTTGCTTTTAACTAACTTTTTTAGAGTTTAAGTTTATCATTACACTACATATTCTTTACTAATATTTTAATTGCACAATATGGCTCGTTACGGTAATAAGCCTAACAATATGTAGGCCTATAAACTCTATGTTTTCAAATATATATGAAACGCAAAATTGTTTTACTTCATAAAGTTGCTTCTAACTCAGTTCCTAGAAGTTTGTCACAAATATCTACGAGGTGTCAATTGTACTAACAGTATCAAATACAAAGTGCTCAGTAAGTTGTACTAGTACTACTTAATAATACATCATAGACTCGTTGTCTTTATTTATTTGTTGCTCTTTAATTAAATAGTATTTTACAGCTAATTTAAAACTGAGTAGTGAAGATGATTTGAGGTTATAGCAGACGTATCTTGCTCCACTGAGTAATGTGGTCTATGTGAATATATTCAATGAATGTATGCGGTTCAAAGTATATTTAGATTAAAGTTTACGTTTTCATAATTGATGGAATAATGTAAGGTTCTTTTATTTTCTATAGGTCATAGATAAGTTGGTATGATGACATAGTTGTACGCTGTATTGTTTTAGAAAAACGTAACGTAAAATTCCCTACCAATTGCCATTCTTAAAAATTCGATCTCTTTTTCGATCTAGTATTTAACTATTATAATATTTATATTGTAAATGTATTACACACAATAATATGCTTCACTAGTAACTTTACGCGGCTTCAGGTAGAGCGGAGTGTTTCAAGGCAAATGCGATGTCAAGTCACACTTAGATGTTTTCGTTCATGACAATTTTATAATATCATGTAGGTATAGTCAGTTCAGTCTGAATATTAACTTTATATAATTGACGCAGTTTGGTGAATACTAAACTGCAGTAATGCTCCGCGGTGCACATAGCACACGTGACGTCATCAGACAACACATAACATACTGTACACGCTACTACATAGTATTAGTACTAGAGTATAATAATACACTTTAATGATAATTTAATGCAGTTTTCCATGACTTCGCGAAGCATAGTAACTGCGAACAGCGCAAAAAGTAGTCTATTTTTAATTACTAACTTTAATTAAGTAAAACTAAATTCAGTCAACCAACTGAACCCCTTAACACTATAAATATTGTGGATTAACTGCGTCCTCATTTTTACATATAAATATCTAATGTGCACAGTTTCATGTGCAAAGAGGATGAAATAAGTAATTCATCATTATTTTAGACGTGTTGGCAAACTGTAGCTCTTTTATTATATGTACTAATAGATACTTGTTACAATAACCTAAAATGTATTACGAAAGGTATACCAAGTATTTTGTAGTTTTCTCTTCTACTTCACTGTCTATTATAAATACAAAGCTTAACTATGAAAACAAATGAACAAATAAATAATCCGAAATACAAACACGAACCCTTTGGTAACAAATATGTGTGATAATAAAGTAATAATGAGGTTGTTGTGCGTAGTGACAGGCCCGTCACCGCGCTAGTGTGGTGACATCATTAGTGGTCGCTGCTGTCTGTAGCTCACCCCACCCTGCGTGTGTGGGGGTGAGTGGGGAGTGGGGACACACCCTGAACCTGTGGCTCGAGGCGCGCGACCTGTGGAGTGTTACCATCCTGTACTCAATAGGGTCAACAACTTGCACACCTTTATTCTTACCACAAACTCAATTGAATCGGTTCTAATGTATTAGGTATCGTTTCTAATATTAGATATGAATACTGCATCGATACATGGTGGTTGTGTTACCTGCTGCCATGCTTGAGGTCGCAAGTTCATATCGCACGCAGAGCTGTGTGATCCACAATGTGCTGAGTGTTGATGTTGTACTTGCTACTTACAGGTTTAGGACAAGCGTTTGTAGAACGTACAAATACAAATAATTAATAATTTTAAGCTACATTACATAGGATACAACAAGATGTCACTGGCCACTAAGTGACTTGAACTGTTCAACTGAGTGTGTGAGGTGCACTAACCTGATGTAATGTGCACCACTGTCCACTGATGCTACCTGGGCTGCTCGTCTTCTCTGCCTGGGCTACATTCTCTTATTCAGTTTAACTAATGTTTCAGGATAATCTATGAATTAAGGTGAACTGTGAGGTTATATCGCAAACGTATCCTAACATAACCTAACGTTCTCTCTGTCACACTCAATAATACATTACAGTCAAACGCCCATGTATATTATTTATACATCATGTTTAATTAATTTATGAAAAATCACATGCCATGTGATGACAAACTAAAAATACTATGTCTCTGCCCGATTATATCCTAATGATGTCGTATAAGGATAATTCCTTATCGAATAATAGAAATAATAAAAAAACTAGGACTTATAATTATGTCCACGTTATCGTGGTAGCTAATAGTTGGCCAAGATCTTCTCTGACTTACTGGAAGAGGTGGTATAATACAAATAATATTAGACAGAATATTTTCTGCAGTGTAGAGCTTGTTGAAAGGACCATGAATACGAACGAGTTGAAGTGGTGCCAACAGGTATCTGTAATATACAAAGTACATTGTCTTTTGTATGAGCAAACATATAAAAGTGACAGCATTACATAAATATTAGTATGAGAGGGAGGTAGAATAGTATTGTATTTAATTTGGCAAAAGTATAGTAGTAGTGTTCAGTGGAGCAGGGCGAGTTATTAATTGTATCACGCGATGAGGTGCAGAGGGTCGGTACGCGGTGTGGTGCTAGCGTGCGGTGCGGAGCGGGTGCTGTGCGGCGCGGTGCGGTACATCGGTTATTAACGTTATTAGCGATGAGACGCGGGCGCGGCTCACGTGCTGTCTCATAACGCGCTGACAAATGGCACACATTAACCGTCCGTCCCTGGCGAGTACGTCCCTGCTGCCCCGTGCCCCGTGCCCGTGCCCACGCCACACTACTTCATATTCGGAGGTCAACAAACGCGTTGTGGCCGCGCGCCCTTTTAATCTTCATTTTATTACAATGTTCATGTTTAGTAATCGTTTATTAGTTGGTTCACTAATCAAATTATATTACAATGCAACGTTAAAACAAATCACAATTAGTATTAAACATCTACCGCTACAGTGTTATCTTGTACGTCGCTAGATGTGCTTGATTGTATCGCACTTTGTCTATACTTTTATAAGACAGTAAGGGCTACGCTAAATGTATTGCTTTCTTATCTAGATATTAGTAAATACATGGTATCTCCACCCCATTTTAAGCACTAAGGGAGAGTTCGCAGATAGTTTCCTTCGAAAACAGGGACAATGTACATAAAACCTACCTACAATACTTAATATAGTATCTGTGCTATTAATTAAATTGTAATAATATATGAGTTAGTTGCTCTACTTGACTATGACAAATGCCCACACGTAGCTATGAGTGTGCAAGTGAGACTAAATTAAGTGAATGTTCTAAGAGTAGAGCGCACCGCCATTATAAAAACAAAACTTAATTATGAGCGGATGTTAATTTCTTTCCTGTTGTAATTTAGTCTATGTAGCAACACGTTGCTCAGTACAGAACGAAGGAATGCGTGGAGCGGAACGTTATAATATAATATCTACAACATGTCGTTCCTTCGTGCTGTGAACTAGTCCTTAGAGACATTTTTTAGCGACGCACTAATGATTAGTCTATAAGAAAATTTTAGTTATCATATCAGTCTTGAAACATCTTTCTCCTTCCACGGCAATTTTCTAAACGGAACACCCTATAATAATAGTACCTTAACCAGGCATACTGAGAAATGGTTTATTTAGTGATTTCCTCTTGTAAGGCTATAATGCTTAAGGATTTTTTTTTAGTGAACCACGTGACAAACAGGAGTAGTGACGTTAAATTATATGTCAGTCTAATAATACACGTACGATTTACAACTAGTCTTGCATAAATGTGGTATGGCCTGATTAATATGTTCAAATCGTAGTTCTGAATCGTCTTTTCATTACATTGACTGGCACTAAGGTGGAGAAGAAATACTATTTATGTTATAAAAGAAACAAACAACCTATTCAATACAAACAACCTATTCCAATAATATTTTTGTGAACCTCTACTTTACATAAATTTATTATGTAATCAGAGTTTTGCTAACCTCATACACCAAAAATAGATATAAATATTAGAAATAATTTTAATAACGCTAAGCATTAGGTTGATGTGCACTACATATTGATTGTATCGCTCCCTCGTAAACTTATATAACTCGTCGCTCTACCATAGATACACGCGAGTGTTATAAGCGTTCGATCGAGATTATACATTTAACAAGACATAATATTTCTTATGCTAATTTATACAATATCGTAGATTTTAGTCTACAGTTGTTTTCTAGTTTAATATGTAGAGGTATGCTAGCTGTGCGATCGTTATACATAAAAGTGTTTAAAACTATCTTATTATTATGACGAGCGAGTTGCTTTGCATAACCAGTGTACGTTTTATCGCGTTGACAAGTTCATGGCCGACCTACTCTGTACTAAGTTGTACGATTATTCTGTTAACTAGCCTACTGGATTATATTAATTGTTGGAATTAATAGTTACTATTTAATTTACCATTAACTGACTACTGCTACAAAGTTAACCACATGTGATGACTCGTGCGTATACGCTGCCTCATCTTTCTTATAGACATCCGTATGGCTCTCGCACACATTTAATTCATAGCAATTTGGCTTTTTCTCCATTTACTCCTTATTTTTTAATTCTATATCTATTTGTTCTTAGTCTTTGTTAAAATTAAATAACCATAATTTGATTTTATTAAAGTCAATTCATACATGTCCGTTTAATAATATGTAGTGTAGGTGCGTGTAGTAGGAGATAGAAAAGAAACAGTTTAAAGTTCACAGTAGAATAAAGTTTATTATGTACACCACACACACGAAGTAATAGAAGGAGTAACAGACAGAAAGAAAGTATAACAGTTTACAAGATAGAAGAAACACCAGTCCTAATAATATATAATCTAAATTTTTCATATTTTATTATTGCGGTCGCTATGGTAACATACCAAAGCGACGTTCGGTTTTCGTTCTATAGCGGTTGAGTTTTTAACTATAATACAATAAAAATCTGTTTGTCTTTTTGAATATTTAAATTGATTTTATATAATAAAAATTTTGACTTTAAAGCTATAAATAATATTAATATAATTATTTTAACGGTATATAACGTCACTACAGTAGTATAAACTAACCATACGTATTACCTACCAATTATCTACTCAGTATAATTTTCTCGCAAGGACTATGTGATACATACGCGTCTTAAAAGGCATTCCTCAGTTGCCACAAAATAAAATGAAAAATATGAATTATAGGCAAAGATCAAACTACGCACGGTCGAGAAGCGAGGGCATACCTACTTGATTATCTTTGTAAACAAACATCACATTTTGCAAATTCACTAGTCTCAAAAAGTAAAGTATGCTATAGAATACTAGAATTATTACTTTGATAATACCTATCGTTCTTAAAGTTTTTTTCCAACGTCAAATTTCACAGATAACAATGAACTTCACCATTTGACATTTTGTAGATACTAGAATTTTTTTTTTTTTTTTTGTTTTTTTTTCTTTTTGTTTCTTTTTTTTTTTTTTTTTTTTTTTTTTTTTTTTTTTTTTTTAAATATGTCCTTGATTCCTATACATTTCTCATAGGGTCAAAGACTAAGTCTTTAGTCTGTGGTTGACACGGCGCCATATTTGTTTACCTTTTAATTTAAGTCATCTATACATATTAATAAAATTGAAATGTCTGTTTGTAACATGAAAATATCAAAAAGTCAAAATCAAAAAAGATCAAAGTTAAAGTAAAAGTCAAAATCTAAGTCAAATTTAATATCACAGACAACCACCAATTAAAAATGTTTGTTATTCTTTCACGTTAAAACCATTGAATAGATTTTAGTGAAACTTGACAATATTATAGCTTAAACATCAGAATATTACAGGCTACAATTTATAAGGATATTGTGTGAATTCTTTAAGACTCGCAGACGAAGTCGCGGGCATCAGCTAGTATTAAATAAACTGTACCTACGTAATGTCCTTCTGTGGCGAGGGTAACCTCACTGAGTTAACTCGTCGAATATTCTACCACCTGATTGTTTAAATTGATGTTCTCATTAGACTTTGTAGACCAGATTTATGTTATATAGTAATATAGATACCTTAATTATGACAAGCCTTTATTAATAATGAATTGAGTAAGTGTGGTCAGTCAGACAGACATTGTAAACCTTGTGCCTTTCTTGAAATATAGCTTTAAAGTATACAACGTTTTAATTAGGCCTTAAATATATTTTCTCCTCTATTATTTTCTCATCTATAGAGGAAAACTTCAAAACTCAGTAATACCACATGAGCCCAGTACATTGCTGTTGCGTTTGTCTCGAGTTTTTATTGAAGATTGCAGAAACATTCAAATCACGAGAATGCGTAACAATATTTTGTATTCTAATTCCGCCACCAAGTTTGTTCATGCTATAACTAAAGCACTGAGGTTCATGAGTGCCTTATAAGCTCTACTTTGGTCACTAGCTGGTAACTTAAGTGTCACAGTAAGTATTGGTTACAATTACCAGACTCGGTCACTTGGTCATCTAAGTCACACTGGTTTCGGTCATTAGCACAAGTAGAGATGTATCGACCACTCTACTTGTGCTAGGGATAAAATAGAGATAATATGTCAGGAGGTGGTATAGTCTATTCAATCTGCTCTCGTGTCAATGGTCGTGAACTCAAACAGTTTTTGAATAGTGAGTGGCCACTTCAATGGCATTTGGAGTGGCCGCGTAAAGATCAGCCATCGTACACCGCTCAGGGCACAAAGGGCACACCAGTAGATGCGACATCGATTGCACTGGATTGCCGCAGTCACATTGGGGCAGACAGGCGTCGCTGAATCCCCACTTACATATATTTGCTCTACAGCGGCCAACCTGTGTACGAAGTCGGTTTAATGACCTCCAGATCGGCCACTGCAATGTGTGTCCCGGTGGAAGACTTTCGCGCGGGGTGATATAGTCCGGAGGTGGAGGACACTTTTCAAGGCAAAGTTTGCACCTTGCGGCTGTTGGTGTTTCTTCTGCCAGAGCTTCCGTGCAGCTGAGAAAACTTTTCCGGCTTTTGAGGCGTCCCGGGGGCAGTTGCTGTCCAAAGAGGGGGTGGCGGCTATACGACTCCTGTCTGTATTTCTCCAGTGAGCAGGCCACATCTCGTCGAACCCCAGGTGGAGGTATACCAGCCAGTGGAAAAACCTTATTTAGCGCTGCCGGTTTAAGGGTTTAAGGTCTATTCAATACGACAATCAAAGAATACACAAATATTTTGATCTTCATAACTCTGTAATGGCTTTTTTCTGGCGCTTGTTATATCAAATCGTTTAATAATCTACATATTTACATTAATCATGTTATAAATGTGTGACTATAGTGTCCCAATAGTTAGTAGTAACAAGTACTCGTATGACGTGAGGGGGTAGCGCGGCGCACCCACAGTACCGCGGCGCCCTCGTGCCGGTGCCGCGCGAGGGCGCGTCCACACTATGTATTACAAACACGAGCCTTTTCACTAATTGTGGACAGACAACTAGTTCATTTCCGATACGACTTCGACTATGTGTGTGTGTGTGGGTGACTGAGTATTTGTGAAAGTCACAAATTCTTCTTACTAAGCGTAGGCTAGATTAAAATCTATATAAGCTAAGATTTTGTTCATAACAAAATAACTTGATAGCTCATCTTTGAATCAATTTCCCAAAACCGTAACCAAAGTTACGGAACATTGTGACCTCCCAAAAATATTTATCATGACACTTGGATAGTCCCAGTAAAAAGCCAAAACTTTTTACAAATAAACTAAATTTATAATAAGTAAAAGCCTTGCGTAGGTATGGGCCGGCCCTATCGCATCACTATCACTCTCACACATACATCATAGAGAAACACTTTCCGTCACGCACCTGTGTGCCGACCTTCTTTACTATTACGTGAGCAGAGAATGCTCTATGCCCATCACTAACACACAGAATGTTATTTTAATTCTGTTTAAGACATTTATGTTAATTTATATATTTCTACACTGACACACTTATGCCCGATTTACACATCGACAAGTATAGTAGCGAGTTAAGTAGTAAGTTGTTGATTAAGTTGATTTAAATAGATCTTGATCCTATTTTTTGGCAAGTTAAGTACGAAGTAGCCCCTTCTCTCGCGTCTCGTCAACTTATCTCGCTAAAAAATAGGATGGAGATCTATTTAAATCAACTAAATCAACAACCTACTACTTAACTCGCTACTGTACTTGTCGATGTGTAAATCGGGCATTAGATCGTGTTTATCAAACATAAAAAGATATTTATATGAAGTATTTTTGAGTCCAACCTGATGGTGCAGGTGATTACATACCAAGCATCAAGGAGGAAATTTATATTAGACGTTAACTACTTGTGGCTTACAATCAGATCGCGAATACTGTTCTCCTTGGGAAGGAAAAGGGAAGAAAAAATGTAGGAGCTTGAATAAGCTCCTACATTTTTTCTTTCCTTTTATGTTATGTATAAATAATAGTTTTAAATATACAAAACTATTATTTATACATAACATAGCCAGACTCTTACTTTAATTTTTTGAATCCTTTATTTAATTTTTTTTTATTTAAAATTTACTGGAATAAACAGTAGCCCTAAACAAATTGTCAATTTTGTACTTAAATGGCTATCGATGCTTTTAAATCGTACAATAAAATATTAAAAAGGCATAAATACACAATCTTAAAGACTGATTGACAATTTAAGTACAGCAGTATTATTTGTAACGTACAGTTTTTAATAAATTTCATTTCATGAATTCGATAGATATCGCCATAATCAGTATTTCTGTGAGCTATATAAATAAATTTGAACTCTATATAGATAGCAAAAAGATATACTATTAAATGATGTAGAGTGTGTGTGCGATGCAACCGGTCGAGGTCGCGACATCTGTTGATACAGCAGAACCTCAATACATGATAATGATGCAGGAATACTTCTCTCTATATCGGTTAATTTATTTAATGTTCCGACTTTATATAAAGTGAGTGTTGAGTGTGTGTAGAAACCGCCTCGCGACAGTAACGTAACGTTCTGGTGGCACCGTTCTCACAGACAGTCCGGTACCGCGGCTACACTACACGTGCACGACACATTATAACTAATTAAATACAATCGCCTCCCATACACACCTCATTGTGATATAAATAGACGATAATGTTATGAATTACGTGAAAATAAGCTCAAGTACAGAGGCACACGAATATAACATAATTGCTCAATCATTATTCACAGAGTAGATACAGTAGCGGCTATCAGACGACCTTCTATATTTAGTCAAGTAACAAAACACTACTCTTAAGCTTCGTGATTGATACAGATATATTATTAGTATGAACATTAATATATTGTAGTACTATATTTAATTGAATCCTAAGTAAATAAATAAGTATTGCAAGTTAAACGTAATGTTGAAGAGCGTTGATGATTGTTAGCAGTAGAGTATCGCTCTCATTCATAAAACATAATAAGGTAGTTAGTGTTCGTCGAGCAATATTTATAGAATAATTTGAGCCTTGATAACGAGCACATAGTTTAAATACTCGTTGTGTTGGTTGTCGTTCTGTGGCGCGCACGTGTCGCCACGTCCTCTACATACGGTGCGTAACCGACAGTCTCTGTCGGTGATGGCGTGTCATGTGTTACACGCATTATAGCTAACTCATTCATTAACTAAACGATCATCCTTTATTGTATTTATTAACTGACTAACAGTAATAACCTGGCATCGCTCGTTTATGTACGAGTACATGTTGCAAGTTCCCGAGTGCTCGGTGGCCTCCGCCGGGTTATCGCTTGACCTCTTATCACACCGACGCTCACACGCGCACACACACGCGCACGCGCACAACGCGTCGGTGTGAGTGCAAATAGGTCGTGTATGTCGCCAGATGTAATTAGAGCAAGGAACTGTTTATTGTTAACCGATAGACAGTTGAGGCAACAGTTTAATGATGTAGTGCTCGTATATTTGGTGGAATGATAGTAAATAAGCACATAATGTAAGCACGAGTGTGAGCGCGCGATAGCCCCTGACCCGGCGTGATTCCGGCTGCTCGGTCGCCGGTCCGGCGCCGCCTCGCTCACACAACAACATGCAGACATACTGTGACATACTGATCACATCGCTCTACAACTAAACACTTGCACAAATGCCGCTACCATAGCTTGTACCTAACCTATAGTCTATGTTGGCAGTCAGGAGCGTACTATTGATTGCAATAATCCATGTTAGTAGCTAATAGTACAGACAAACATAAGCCAAGTTCATCGACTCTTGGTCCACTTGAACGCGTGCCTATACATGAACTAATAAAAAGTGCCACTTACAGGCTCCACATCTAACCAGATGTCGCCGCACACTCACATACATACATAACATGTGTGATAGTAGGTACATGTATGACTTAACGATATAGTCGTACTCAATGTAGTAACTAATTATACTAATGTTTAAGTAACCCTCATACTCTTACATAGCTCTGCCAAGTTCACGCAGCTATAAGAAAACTGGAAAACCGAGTAGCAGATGGTTAATGGAGGCACCGAACTGCGTAACGTGGTAATATTTGGAGTGGACGTCAATAGGCTGATATGATGATAATAATGACAACCTCGGTATCATAGGATGTTTTTATCTTCAACAAGAAAACTGTGTACATTTTTAATAAATAAATAATTGGTAAGGAAGTTATAAATTGTCATTTTCAGATTGTTTATTAATTTAATTATTAAGAAAATAAAAACCTTGAGACAGTCATATATTACAAAGTATCAAATAGTTAATAGAAATAGTAAGTATTTGTGAAGCAAGTATCATGTTCAATTAGCACGACAACAAGCACACTGGTGCTAAGTTGACACGTTCATAACTTACGTATAATACAGCCACTAAACATAACTTAACACATCACTTATGCTTAACTTAGCTAACTGAACTTGTATACAAATAGGTAGTCGATTGTTGTATTCTATAAAATATATTTTTATAAGTAACTTCATCACGCGACAGGTGAGCTTTCTAAATAAATCTTTAGGTAGGTACAGTATACTTAGTAACGCAACAATATACTTTTATGTACTCGTAAGTAAACTCGACCAAGATGAGATAAATAGATAGATTCTTATTTAGAACACCAACTAAACAATTAAATGCACAGAGAATAAGCAAACCAAAGGTAACAAATTAGGAATAAACTTAAAGGAAAATTAATTGCTTCAACACTGAACTAGAACTACTGAAATGTAAAACTAAATGTTTTAATTTCGCCACAATTATAAAGTTTGTTTAACGTACTGTTAAACAAACTTAATAGCATATTGTGTTAAACTGAAAAACACAAGAAAATAAAGCTGCTAAGATACATTATGTAATCAACGAGACATTGTGAAATACGATTATTAGTAAAAGAGATCATTAAATTATAGAATAAGAGAAAATATAAAGGAAAGCTCTATAGAGACGAAGAGCTTATGTTATAGTTAGAGAAAGTAAAAACTGTTATGCAGATAGTTCTGTTTTCTTTTGACGATCGACGTGATGAGTGTTAAGCTTAGGGAGATTAACGCTCTGTTTACTCAACTTGCTACTTACTTCCAGTCGTATACGCAACGGTCATACTTCTATGATAAGTACCGACTGAAACTAGAAGAGCTGCGCAAAGCAAGGCGCGCCAGTGAGTGATGGTCCCGCGATGTGGTGCGCGGGGCGGGGGGGAGGGGAGGTGTTCAGGTAGAATAATTGTCACAATAAACAGTCCGTAATGGAGTGGCGCCGCGCCCCACGACTTAATTAGTGAAATGACACCCCCCGTCCCCTCTCCCTGCACACACCCCGCCACGCGGCCACTCCCGTACTTACGTTATAGACGAGGCTCATGAATTTTTGGCAAAGTTTTTCACTATCGACTACTGAGAATTGTTTTTGTGTTAGGTCACAAGTACATGCTCTTATTCGTCTGTGTAGTGTACGTCAATGAACTGTCAGCTACGATGTATCCCGAACGCTATGTCATGTACGTCTTCTAACACTGCAGCGGTATGAATATGCTCAGGCATCGCTGGTGTGTGTTACCTATAGGGAAGCTGATTTCTCGTCCGGTTGCTGTAGATACTAGAACAATAACCTCTCTTGTTTTCTCTTCCCTTAGACGACGTTTGTAGATCTTAGACCATGAAAAGAATCATAGAGTTATATTCATACAATATCGTGTATATTCTGCTCTTATTACAAAACAAGTACCTAGTGGTTACTATTACATTGAGCACACTATCGTTTCTTTTCTCTACAAATCAGTCACCAAATCGTTCGCTAACCTACACAGATAAGGGGAATAACTTGTTGGACGGAGGAACATTTACATTTAAACTACAGCATGTTATCAGGGAATTGGAGATATCATTAAACATCAAATCGTATGTGTTCGGAAGTAATTGATACTAGTTATGTGTGGTAAGTTCAGAGTAACAAGTTTATGAGGATATGACAATTGTTTACAACATTGCATTGCGATTACTTTCTTTAGTCTAAAACAAAATGTAGTTGAGCTAGAATGTTATCGACTGTGGGGAAACATAAAGAAGATATGGGTAAATCAGATAACTTAGAACTACTTTCTACTTCTACTACTAACAGAGAGCTTAAGTAAAAGAAGCTCTTGTTATAATCCTTTATGTATATAGTTTAAATAATGAACTACAATATTATTAATTTAATATTTACAACCGTTTTAACCCATAGGACTGACTCTTTCGAAGGTAGAAGGTAACCTGGGTTTTTAATACCACACTTGCCATGTGTTTCAGTAAACGATCTGTTTCCAGAGCTGTTCTTCTATCTTCCACTTTCTCTTGTTATGATCAGTTTTATCTTTGTTTTCTTTTACAACTTACTCGATAAAGGTGGTAACATGTAGACCTGTCACCGAGAACGGTCGGCTTCATACATTCGCTTGTTTCGCGAGTTTTTTTTTTCTACCCACATTGTGCAAAAGTGTTTTATTATGGAACCGGATTTGTTGTTACTCTGTGAGTAAAACATTTTAAAAACTTAATCGTTTCTGACTACAGGAACAAAATGAACCCCCAAACGTTAGTAAAAAACCACAGGTATGCTACTGTGACACAAACCACCGCATTCCCTAAAAAAGACCAAGCTATTGTCATCGATGCCTTGGAAAACGTACAAATTAAGGATTATGCTCACGCTTTAGGAAGGATAATCGAACCATCACAGATCCGCTTTTTATCAAGAATATCAAACAATAGAATTTGTATATACGTTTCCTCAAAAGAAATTGCTGACGAGATTATTGATAACAAAAAATATATCACAGTTCAAAATCAAAAACTTCCCATCCGACCACTTATCAGCAGAAATAAACGCATCATTATATCCAATGTGTGCCCCATAATACCGCACTCTGAAATAAAAAAGAGATTACTCCACAGTCACCTATCACTTTCCTACGTGCTGGTTTCAATGAAACGGGCTATAACCACATTTTTTTCAGCTTCCGTAGACAAGTTTACATAGCCCCTGAGGACGTCACACGATTACCGGACACAATTTCGATTGATTTTGATGAAACAAACTATTGGATCTACTTCTCTTCAGACACTTTGACATGTTTTATATGCAAAAAAGATGGCCACGTAGCCTCTAAATGCCCAGATAAGACTCACAACGACATGAATACTTTCACACAAAACTCACAGGATACTACTCAAATAACTGAAACCCAAATTTTCAAACGTCCACACCCAGCTACTGACTCTTCGACTACTACTGATGTCATGGAAACTCAAATAATAAAGGAAACAGGATTCAGTATGCATTATAATGATTACAATGACGAAGAGGATAGTGATAAAAGTTCACAGTCCAGCTTAGACGACAGAACCAAGAGTACTAAGAAACCCAAAACACACCACAGTGACCTGGAATCAATTCATCTGGAACACCTGGAGAACTTTATATCCGAATCAAGTAAAACGTACCCAATAACTGGAGAACAACTTCAAAAATATCTAACTGACACCTATGGAGTTAAGGACATCTCAGAGATTACATATAATAGGTCGGGGAAAAAGTCTTTTTGCATAACGTAGGTATAAACTTATTATAAAATTTCTTTGACTGTACTACTTGTGTCTGGCTGGTTTTGGTAACATTAGAAAGCTTACATTATAAAGAAAAGAAAAAAATAATAAAAAGTTGTTTCCCGCTATTTTTCATTTGTTTTTCTCTCCGTAAAAATGAGTGAATCTAATGAAGAAATTCGATACATTTTAAAATTTTATTATAAAAAAGGCAAAAATGCAACTCAAGCAGTGAAAAAAATTTGTGATGTTTATGGACCTGATGCAGTGTCAGTAAGAGTAGCACAAATTTGGTTCAAACGTTTTCAGTCCGGAAATTTTGATGTTAAAGATGCACCTCGCTCTGGTCGCCCTGTTACGAATAAAATGGACGCCATTTTTGAAAGAGTGGAGCAAGATCGGCATATTAGTAGTTACGATGTAGCTGAAGAACTGGGAATTGACCACAAAACAGTTTTGACCCATTTGAAGAAAGCTGGTTATACAAAAAAGCTCGATATTTGGGTGCCACACGAGCTCACTCAAAGAAACTTAATGAACCGTGTACTCATTTGCGATTCATTATTGAGACGTAATGAAACCGAGCCGTTTTTGAAGAGATTGATAACTGGCGATGAAAAGTGGATCACGTACGACAAGAACGTGCGAAAAAGGTCGTGGTCGAAAGTTGGCCAGGCTTCACAGACTGTGGCCAAACCTGGCCTAACACGAAATAAGGTGATGCTGTGTGTATGGTGGGATTGGAAGGGCATTGTTCATTATGAGCTTTTACCGCCCGGCAAAACCATCGATTCTGATCTTTACTGCCAGCAACTAACTGATGAGATTAAAGGAAGCAGTCGAGAGAAA
This sequence comes from Schrankia costaestrigalis, assembly GCA_905475405.1. Lineage (NCBI taxonomy): Eukaryota > Metazoa > Arthropoda > Insecta > Lepidoptera > Erebidae > Schrankia > Schrankia costaestrigalis. The sequence goes on along the minus strand of FR997832.1, from coordinate 165,849 downwards.
ACGGCCGGAATTGATCAACAGGAAGGGTGTGGTCTTTCATCACGATAACGCTAGACCACACACATCTTTAGCCACTCAGCAAAAATTAAGAGAGTTCGACTGGGAGGTCCTAGTGCATCCACCATATAGCCCTGACCTTGCGCCTTCAGATTTTCACCTGTTTCGGTCTCTTCAGAATTCTTTAGGTTCTGTAAGGTTGACCTCAAGAGAGGACTGCCAAAACTATTTGTCCCGTTTTTTTTATCAGAAGTCCCAAAGTTTCTACAGTAACGGGATAATGTCTCTGCCCACAAAATGGCAGAAAGTTGTTCAACAAAACGGTACATATATATTGTAAATAAATGTAAATAAACTTTGAAAAAAATGTCTTGACTTTTCATACAAAAATACGAAAAGACTTTTTCCCCAACCTAATAGATACACGGATAACATTAGTGACTTAATAGAAATGTTAACGGACTTGATACCTAAAATCACATATCGCAGCGTTAAGAACAGACTTTCGCGTATTGTTAGTAAGCTAAAGGTCTTATCCCTCAAAGGTAATCCAAAAACAAATAAGTAATTTTAAGTAGGTAACCTACACTTAAAACCACATTTCTTGTGTCTGTTGTTCCCTTTCTTTGTTTTTTTTTTTGTTTTTTAATTTCAATTTTTTGCTCTTTTAAAATGGCTAATACAAGTTTTAACCTGAATATTGTTCAGTGGAACTGTCAAAGTCTCATACCAAAATTAACCGAGTTGGATTCTTATTTAAATAATGAAAAAATACACATATGTATTCTTAGTGAAACTTGGCTTGAATGTGATACTCAAATTAAATTAAGGAGTTTTTCTGTATTTAGAAAAGACCGAGCAGATGGTTATGGGGGCGTAGCTATTCTGGTGCATCAGTCTATAAGCTGTATTCTTAAAACCCTTCCAAGTAACTATAATAATATTGAGGTTTTGTGCATTGAAGTTCATAACTGCAATAAACTTCAACATGTCGTAGGAATCTACTCTCCTTCTAATGTCACAGTGAGTGTTAGGGACTACCACGAACTTTTTAGTTACTTCTCTGAGAAAACCTTAATCGTTGGTGACTTCAACGCCCATCACGTAGCCTGGTCTTACACAACTGACACGAGGGGCAGGCTTCTGGCAGACACTTGCTCAAAACTTAATTACGTATTCCTCAACAATGGAGATTTTACCCGTTGCGCCAAGTTGAATGATAGTATAGTTTGCACTTCACCTGATATATCGTTTTGTACCGCTGATCTTTCACTCGATCTTGATTGGAAGGTCACTAACGAATCTTTCGGTAGCGATCATATTATTATCTCTATTAAAACGCTAGATAGTAGTCAGAATAACCTAGAATTAAAACGTAACATCAAAAAGGCCAACTGGGTGGAGTATACTCAACAGATTAAGTCTGCATGTAATGTATTGGATTTCGGAGACAATGTACAAAGTAATTACGATAAACTCATAGATATAATTGAAAAAAGTGCTAACAAAAATATTCCTTTCGTTAAAATTGGTAATAACCCAAAAAAATTCAAACCGAAACCCTGGTGGAACGCTGATTTGTCAAAGGCAGTCGCAGAGAGAAGGCTAGCTCTTAAACAATTTAGAAAATCACGCACGGTTGAAAATTACTTAAGTTATAGGGAAAAAATTGTAGCTGTCAGAAAATTAATAAAAATCGCAAAAAGAAATTCGTGGCAACAATTCTGTAATAGTATTGACTGCAATACTCCTAGCAGGGAGGTCTGGAGGAAACTTAGATGGCTTAAAGGTAACCGTAGTCCTAAAGACTACTTATCAGAAAGTACAGCAATTTCATTCGTAACAGAATTGACTCCTGATACTGTTTCTTTACAACCCATAGATTTTAACAATAATAATTTCAATTCAAATTTATTTACACTTACAGAACTAAATTTGAGTCTGAAAAGAGTAGACACATCGGCTGGTTTAGATTCTATCACTTATTCTATGATTAGTACCTTACCGGATAATGCTCAAGAATTTATTTTACACATATTTAATACAATTTATAAAAGAGGGGAGATACCTGAACAATGCCGTAGAATCAAACTTATAGCTTTGCCAAAATGAAGTTCTGATACTATTAAATACCGTCCTATTTCACTCATTAACTGCCTTTGTAAGACCTTTAATTTAATGATCACTCGTCGCCTTGAACATCACTTTGAAAGTAACAAATTATTTAACGATAGTACTTTAGGTTTTAGGCGAGGACACTCATGCCAAGACAATCTTAGTAGGTTCATTGTAGATACAGAAACAGCATTCATAGAGAAAGGTTACGTTTTATGCGCGTTCGGAGACATAAGCAACGCTTATAATAATGTGGCAATTGTACCTCTTATAAACTCTTCAATTGAATTTGATGTAGATCCATTCCTCTGTAGATATATTAGAGAATTTGAATTAAGAAAGAACCTTAGTCTATATGTTACGGGACGGTAGGGAAATAACACGTACAAGCAGACAGGGTTTAGCTCAAGGTGACCCTATGTCACCTATTCTATTTAACATAGTTACAATTAAATTATGTAACAATCTCGTTAACACTACAGTTAAGGTTTCCCAATATGCCGATGATTTTGCCATGTATTACTTTAACTCAAATATTGACATCTGTGTTAATATAATTCAAACTAGTTTAAATGTTTTTACATCTGTGTTAGAGGAAATCGGTTTAGATGTTTCTCTCTCAAAGACTAAACTTTGCGTTTTTACTAGAAAATACAAAGTACCTGCTATTAGTATTCAAATTAACAACACTGAAATTGAGGTCATTAACAGTACAAAATTCTTGGGTGTTTGGGTAGACAGCCGCCTCAACTGGAATCGACATGTTCTAGAAACTGCCCAAAAGTGTATTTCATACCTTAATATTCTTAGTTCTATATGTTGCTCAAAGTGGGGTGTCCATCCAACTCACTTAAGAAGACTGTATATAGCACTGGTGCGATCTCGACTGGATTACGGATGTATAGTTTACGGAAACGCCAATCCCAGACTTCTTCAAAGACTGGATGTAATCCAAAATCAATGTCTCCGTCTTTGTGGAAGCTTTATTCGGGACACTCCAATCTTTACAATGGAAAGTGAACTATGCATCTCACCTTTAAATCTTAGGAGAACCTACTTGAGTGACAAATACTTCCTGAAACTTTCTTCTAAAACATCCGACTATCTTCAAGAACAATTAGAATTGATAGACGGCACACTGAATTTGGGCTCAAGATACTGGCGCAAAAACCAAATTCCTCTATTACTTGAAAGTTTCAGAAAGTATTCTAATTTACCTGTGTCAAGATTCGAAATTCTGCCCCAATTTTCGCTCTCATATGATTCCAAAGTCCTTCATTGGAATAAAATCATAGAGCACGGAATTTACACCATTGAACATAAAGATCAATTATCCGTTTCCGATCTTAAACAACGTACCGATGACATTATGCATGCTCTTTATACAGGCTACGCACGGGTTTACACGGACGGTTCCAAAACGTTACATGGTTCAGGTTGCGCGTTTTATGATGAATCTGCGGTTTTTGGGGCCAAATTTCGGATTAAATATTCATGTATACCGATAATGGGAGTCGAACTGGTAGCAATCATGGAAGCAATCCATTATATAGAGTCGACATCTTATCGAAAAATTGTTATTCTCACTGACTCGTGCTAGGGGCAACAGTGTGGGTAGAAACGAAGCTTACCTCATTATTAAATGTATACATAGATTGATACATAACGGGATTGAAGTTCGTTTGCAATGGATTACATCACATGTAGGCTTGATGGGTAACGAGGTAGCAGATTTTCTTGCATCCGAGGCTCTAAAGAACCCCCGCTTGACTCTACTCCGCATTATACTGATCATCTTTCAAAAGTAAAAATGGATAATTACATTCAGTTTATATCTTATTTCAATAACTGTTCAAAAACCAAAGGTATCTGGTACAAATCCATTGTAAACGTACCTCCACGTATACCGTGGTATTCCTCACTCAATCTCAACAGAAAGGATCTGGTAATCTGCTTCCGAACCCGAACATACCATCTTCCACTTAACAAATTCAACTTTACCATGAAAAAAAGAAACGATCCAAATTGTGAACGGTGCAACAGAGAGGAGGACCTCCTCCACTTAATTCTAGAGTGTAAAATCAACGAACAACCTAGGTTGGAACTCTTAAATGAAAGTCAGTGCTCTGCGGGGGATCTCCTCTTCTTTGTCCACCACATCTTGAGCTCAGGGTTCACTGCTAAATTTAGTGTTAATTTTTTAAGTTTTATCACACAGTCATTGTCCCTTAGATTCAAATATTATAACATTAATCCTTAAGTAGTAAATGTACCAATAGTTTATAAACCATTGTAATTTATTTTAAGCTGACTTAATCATATGATGTATGGCTTATTAAACAAATAAGATTTAAAAAAAAAAGGTGGTAACATGTGAAGAAAAATGAAAGGAACACAAAAATAAGGTTTTAAATTAAAATGCTTAACTATAGCTATTTACGTAAATACGTAAAGTTATTTACGTATTTCGTTTAAGAATTTTATTGAGTTATTCCATAGCTTTGCATTCCTATTTGTTATTTAATAAACTACTATTATTATTTATGCTAAAACTAAGTTGCAAGTATAAGTTATAACTTACGAAACATAAATAAACGAACATTAAAATAAATCAGTAGAACGTTATTCAGTAGTACAGTATATTATAATAAATATGTGACAGCACCTAAGTACATACGTACTCAGTCAGTACAGTACAGTTCGTTATCTTATCTATACGACTGCAATTCCCTTCCGTTCAACACACAACAAACAAACGCACATATTTTGGCGATAAAATATAACATTACTTACTACCTACAGTCAATAAATCTCTTTTTGGTGATGTAGTGATATTAATGTGTCACAACCTCGTCTCATCTCTTAGGTATGTAAAAAGCTGAAAAAGTTCGCTAAATTATTTACATAGACATAACAGAAGTATAACTTGACACAAACTATGTAACAATACGAGTACGTCTGTTCAATGTGGCACAGTGGGGTATTAATTAGTTGTTATGATCGTTTGTCAATCATGATTATAATCAATAATAATACTACTTCGTAAGAAATAAACTGTTGCTTATATTTCTTAACTATTAGTTTCGGGATATCCAATTCCTAATAACCCTACTTCCTACTAATATTATAAATGAGAAAGTTTGTGAGGATACATGTATGGATGAATGTTTGTTACTCTTTCACGCAAAAACTACAGAACGAATTTTGATGAAATTTGGAATATAGGTAGTTTAGGACGTAGAATAACATTTAGGCTACCACGCGGGTGATGCCGCGGGCATCAGCTAGTTCATTATATGACTTTCATCGTGTCACCGTAAACTACATCATTATATACAAACCCATACAACGCCATTTATTTTGTAATATTGGTAAAAAGTATAGGCTTTTTGTAAATATTTACTTATATATTATGCACAGAAAAAACCTAGACCATTGTAACACATTCATATTTTTTTTTTTTTTTTTTTTTTTAAAAAGGCCTACCAGAATGACTCTAAGGTGCCTGATATTATTATTACACAGCTTCATATTATTATCTTAAGCTGGCAAAGTATTCCTGACTCAACGCTAGATATCGAGAAAAATCAACGATTGTCTGTCTGTCTTGTATTCATAGATAGACATGCAGATAATTTGAACATGCGTGTTGCTCGAGAGTACTGACCAGTTATACTTGGGATACACCTGCGCATAGCACTTTTATTTATAAATAACATAGCACACATTATAGTACGGAGTACTTGTAACATACAAAAGTGTAGAGAGGTAATGTATCGGCATGAAGTATTGACGGCTAGGAAGGTGCACCATGTCTTGTTAGTTAATGATCATGCGACACCTGCGCAGTGATGTAGGTTTGAAACCCATCGGCAGAAGACAATAAAAGTATTTGTATGTAAGGCAGTACTAGTTATAGGTACTAATATTTATGATTACTGGGTAAGTATACAAAAAATAACAATATTTTAGTATTTACCTGCAGTACACAAACTTGTCACGACAATAATACACACTATTGTTGTTAATAAATGGATAACATTTAACAACAAATATTTAAGGCTTGTTGCATTAGTAATAACGTTCATTACTTAGTAGTGTAAAGCTCATACATCATGATACCGTAAAGTAAGTGTCGGTACGAGACGGTGTAGCTGCGCGGGACTCGAACCGGTCGCGACCTTTGATCTTGTAGCCCCCATGCATACCGACATGCAACATACATGGTTTCACTAAAATTTACATACATTATTTTTGTTCTTTGTATTATTTTAAAACAAGTACTTCAAGCAAAACATTCATAGTGTTGAGCCGTACTCACCGTGAAAGAGTCCTAGAACCGTATAAAGTACAGGAGGAACTTCTCTTACAGTAAATGCTTCAGTTTTTTTTTTTTAAATGACTCTATGGTGCCTGATGTAATGTGGACGATTTTCACTTAGAACTTGATGTAGTTTACAAATAATATAAAAGCTTGTTATCGTATCGGTTTCATATTGACAGCACTATTCAGAAAGTCTCGTGTAATACACCATCATATACCATCGCATCTATTACATATCACACATATCGTGTAATACACCATCATATACCATCGCATCTATTACATATCACACATATCGTGTAATACACCATCATATACCATCGCATCTATTACATATCACACATATCGTGTAATACACCATCATATACCATCGCATCTATTACATATCACACATATCGTGTAATACACCATCATATACCATCGCATCTATTACATATCACACATATCGTGTAATACACCATCATATACCATCGCATCTATTACATATCGTGTAATACACCATCATATACCATCGCATCTATTACATATCACACATATCGTGTAATACACCATCATATACCATCGCATCTATTACATATCACACATATCGTGGAATACACCATCATATACCATCGCATCTATTACATATCACACATATCGTGTAATACACCATCATATACCATCGCATCTATTACATATCACACATATCGTGTAATACACCATCATATACCATCGCATCTATTACATATCACACATATCGTGTAATACACCATCATATACCATCGCATCTATTACATTTAAAAAGTGACTAAACAATAATTTGCTCTATTAAAGATACAAAACATTATAACTAAGTACTAAATCTGTAACCAAAGTATGCAGGACGTGTTCCTTCGTACAAAGACACAGCTCGTCCCTGTGATGTCTGCTTCATGTCGTGACGATTCTGCTTCGAAGTTGTATTAAATGGCGCTTGTTGAGTTCTTACTATCGTACAAATTAGCCTCCCTACATCCATACAAATATATATATATATAAAATAGTAAGTAATAAAACGTTGACAAGTCTATACCTAGATAGAGCTGAGCTTAAGCTCTGCTAATGAACTTGTACTAGATACCTACATAACGTGGCGAGCTAGTCACAGATATAAATTAGATATAACTTGACGTGACGTCGGCTGCGACTGTTGTGCTGTTGTAAAGCTTTCACTGAGAGTAGAGGCTGTCGCGTGCAACAGTAGCGAGCATCACAAGTGCCGCGGTGTGTGTGTATGTGCACAGACTGTACTGTTAGCTGCAGACCGGACAGTGCCGGCGCATGTGGACGCCGCGGTGTGTCGCCTCCGACTGAGCATTCATCTTAAGCACCCTGCACACAACTACCAACAATAAACAATTGTACATTATAGTGTCACACATTCAAAATGAGATTCAACTGTAGTGTATTATTAATAACATTGAGTTTGTCGATATGTGAGATTTCATCTCGGTTACCATTGTTCGGATATTAGTTTCACTCCAGGTAACATGGCACGCATTGTGAGGAAGTTCTTGACTCTTAAGCCCTCACTATATGCAGCTTGTACCCGGCCCTGGTGGGTCTACCATGCTCTTCCCACACATAGTATGTCTCCTTACTGAGGATATAAATATTTAAATATTCTTTAACTTAATAGTTAGTAGAATGTGTACGACTCTATCGCTCTAACTCAGTACGTTACGTATACATAATATCAAGGAACAATTTCACTCTCGATACATGTAAAGGATGGTAAAGTGAACCTTTTTATTTAGTGCATGTGTTTGCGCCCTTACAGTAGGTTGTATACATACACGCAGGTATATCAGTCTGTGCGAATGAGAAACAAGTTTGAGCAGTAACGATCTCCGTAGATTTATGTTTATTATAATTATAAACATTTGTGAGAGCCGACCAGCTCCCGACACTAACTACCACTTACACTAGAACATTAATAATATAATGTTTATGAAACAAATAATGAGTACTAATATTAGTCTAGCTCACATACATTACCTTAAGTACAATTAAGTACTAAAGTGTACTATGCTTGTTTGTACTACGAGTACAATAATATTATGAAACTTATTGTTCTGCTGCACAATATGTTATTCTCTGTTAAATAAGAAACTAACAACATCGTCATTTATCAGAACTGTATGAGTAAGTACTACATCTTCCTCTCTCTCTTTATATTTTTCTCTTATTGCAGACTTGTTCTGTACTGAGTAAATTAAGTACAACTTCTACGAGTGTAATCACAAGCATTGATAATAGAAAAACTTCTTATCATAACTGGAATATTTAAACAATATATATATTTATGTTTTTCCTTCAACTGTACAAACAAACTTTTATGTTTTTTATATTTTTTATACCTAAGTAGTACACACTTTAACGTAACCGTTAATTTTGTAATGTAGGGATTGTTTTCTCTAATAACAGTTTAGATGGTATCATAGTACAATAGTACGAGTAAGTAATGGTTAGACGGTTTTGTAACGAGTTATCCTTCTTAATATTATTTTGCTTGGTAATAATTAGGCAAAAGCTTGACATTCCTTAGTATAATCATTTTATAAACAAAATAATATTAATTATAATACCAATAACTAATGACATCAACTATTGTGTGTGTGTGTGTGTGTGTGTGTCCACGTGACCCCGTGTGTACACACACATAACTGTACACAGATAGCGAGGAGGAGAACATAATCACATACAACTATCTATTTACTTACTTGTCGTTACTAAGACGACTACTAACTCACAGATAACACAACATTATCACTATGCTATGCTGAAACATTATTTGGTCACAGTTAAATATTATTTGGTCACTAATGTAGCTCATCTTAAATACTAAACAGACTCGTTATGTTGTTGTTATAATAGAGTTCGATTACATAGTTTGACTATCCCATGTTATCTCATGGGTGTTGTGAAATCAACTCTACTAGGAGGTGCGGACATAACATCTCTACGAAAACATAAGAAGGTAAACAGAACAAGATCTTAGCCGATACATCTAGTCAGCTTCATTGTAGGTGAACACCAGAACTGTTCCTTGTAATTAAACATTAATAAGAGCACAGACATAACTGCTACTTACAAATATAGTTTTGTTTTTATACTAAGCTACATTTTGAAATTAATGTACTTTCAAAAAAGTCCTGTTTTGTTAAGATAACAAGATGAAGTAGTTACTGTACGTCCTACAAATATCCTAATGAACAGTATCACAAAAGACAAATAACATAAAACACTTAAGATGTATCGTGTTACGTGTAGAGTAGAGGCTGCATGCTGTAGGTACCGCACGCTTGTGACGCGTCGATGTCTAATGTTAGTGCGACGCGTCTCACCTGCGCGCGCATCACACCTGCACATCTCACTCAGCGTGATACTATCATAACTAGGTAAACAACTAACATGGCAGAGTACTTGGTCACGTGGTCATAGTGTCCTAGCACTTCACAGCTAGTACTTGAATCGTGTATCTCTTAAAATATTGTAAGAATTACCGCGTCATTCATAAGGATTGTTCTTTTCAGAAAAAAATGATAAAAATTATTTAGGTCAGAGTCCACTGTGCTACAGATGAATATTGAAATAAAATATTGATGTTTTAGTAAACAGTAATTAATACTTAATGTGTAGAGTATGACAGAACATGGTCGTGATTATAGTTGTGAATGTTGGCAGTGGTCAGTGAGCAATACCGTCGACTATAGCGCTGGCCCGCTGTAACACAACAACAGCGTGCTCTATCTCTGTATACTTAACTTGACTATCCTCAAGTACCTACTAACATAGCTAAACTAATATATTACATAATAGAGTTGAGTGAAATTACATTTTGGTTAACAAATTGAAACAACACAGTGATGCGAGTGTAGCGATGTTTACGGAACATTAATGGTGACATAAATTATAATGTTAATGTAACGTCTCGGGGTCGCGACACACACACTGTATGTTTTCCAGCTGTGTCCCTGTGTCGACACTGTGAAACACACACACAAGTATTATCTTTCTATATTATATAACATCTACTCATTAAAAAAGATGAGATTGGCGTGTTTCGTCGTCGTGGATGTTTAAATACTTTGCTTATTTATATTTCTTTTATAACATATCTGCCTATACGTAGTCCTTATCTTGTACTGTAAACTACAATTAGATCATTTATTTAATTAACTTGAAGTAATCTACCGCTGCGTGTTGGTACAAAATGTTCGCAGTGTAGCGCAGTGAGCGACTCGTTTCCAAGTTCGGTTACAAACCTGTATGTCTCCAGGCTTTCATATATATATCAAGTTCACATAAACGGACAGACTGTTTACAGTTTGCGGACGTAGCAGCGAGGCTCAAATTATAACTTTTTAATTAAACATAATATAACTTTTACTAGATGGCGTTGTAACATTTATTTGCGAATATTTTGTGTACTGATACTCGTAAGTATGTACGACATCATAACTATTAATACTTACGTACAAACTTGAGTGTAGTTGTATACATAAATGCTCGGTCGTTGTACCAAACTGTTCGTAGCACTTTGAACCATCATTATAAATGTTTAATTATATAGTTAGTCGGTGAAGTGAATATTATATGTAAATATATGTAGATACAGCAGCGTGTGCCGAAGTCTGCTCACTCGCTACACTTGTGTATATAATAACTCATTGTACTTGTATACTTACCACATGTTTATATATTTATTTCATTTATTTTCTAAACTAAAAAAAACTTAACAGTTAATAAGTCAGGCTAAAAGAGGATTTGTAACACGTTATGGTTGTACTGTAATGCAATAATTTATGCTAGAATATAGGTACACGGAGAGAAAATGTTTACGTCTTTCCAAACGTTGCTTACTTTACTATTAGGTTTCATGCCATCTTTTAAGTAAATGCTTACTCTTAAATGTATACTCCCACACAATTTGTCTAATTCAATTATTTAATGTAAATATGATACTCATAGTAATATGTATAATAGTTGTATTGTATATTTTTTCTTACTTACATAAGTCAACACTCTCAACAACACTAAGTAATTTGACAGCACCAATCTGTGACGTCACATTATTATTATTTTCAATTATTTAGACGTCATTGAGATTTAAAAGAAAAGAGGACTATTGTATGTTTAACACCATCTTTCAGTTTTAGTAACTGAAATGCTTGCTACAAATAGCTGGTCACTGTGCCTCGTCCGTTTGTCATTTGTCCGACTTACATAATTCATACCTCATTATCTTGATTGTGTAGGATCCCTGTGCAGTAACAAGTCTGTGTTTATTTTATTTCGTACATTTATTTGCTAATATTTAAGTTGTGCAATGTTTAATTACAACAAAATTAATGAACTCAGTAATGTTATCAAAGCGTACTGAACCCTTCCACTTTCTTACTACAATGACTCCGTAATACAAAACTACATCGATGAGACTAAATAACCACATTGTGTAAACTTTTAACTGATTTATTTCACCTAGAGCTAAACAAAACGTATTTACTTAAGATATTGTAAATAACTATTAATGGTGAACTTACACAGCCAGTAGAATTCTGCTAAAGATCCTTTACTTCATCATCATCATAACAGCCCCATTAATGTCCCACTGCAGGGACGGGCCTCCTCCCGTGACGGAGGGATACTTGGCCTACTAATACCATACTGACCAGATGGATTGGGTTTAATTTCAAGTTTTCCTTCTTTTTATTTCTTGCAGATAATATTCACGGATAGTCCCTTAGTCGGTTTTTACGACACCCATGGGATGAAATGGGGTGGTGACACACTGTATTCTTACTCCGTCACCACACGGAGAATGTATGTGTCCTTTATTTACTGTAAAGGTAATAGTATAATAGAGTTATTTTCCTTATTTAAAACACGTAGTATTGCTTCAACATAAGTTGCATCAATTATTAAATTCCAGTGACCACTTCTCCCAACTTTACAACTATCTAATTTTTGTGTGAATGTGTGAGGATTATTTATTTATATTTTATATTTCTATCTATTGCAGGATAACCCACCTCGGTAAGGAAGTAATTCATTTCCTATATAAATCACACTGACCTAAGCAATTGCTACAGATTTTATTATAAGTACTTATTCTCTCTCTTTGTAATATTATTGTCATCGAAGATCTTTTCATGGACTGAAATACTAAGTACACGCGAAAAAAATATCCAATATCAATTTTGAAGCATCTACGATGACACAGCAGTTATGTAAGAAAACTTAATTCATTGCCCTTTGTGAAGAGGGCATGTGGTGTTCTATGTTGCGAGTGAATGTAGATAGTAACAAATGTCTTTGATGAGCGGTATGGTAGCCCTCCGAGGTCATAGCGTGAAGATAGCACGAACACCGCAGCGACTTACACGCGTCTTATCTAATCACTGAGTTGTTTGTGAGCGCTGCTCTACTAACTAGTTATAGATAATACGTTTGATCGAACATCATTAACTAATACGTATTCAATGAATCTATCTACTATAGTATATAATATGCTATGTGTTGTGTGGTATGGTTATGTTAATAAGGTGGGCGCGCCTCGACCGCGCGGCCATCAAATAATTTCTCGAGGCGACACTTGCTCGCTCAAGGCTACTCCGCGAGCCTGCACCTGCGGCCTGAACACACACACACACACACACACACACATACATGGCGTGTCTATTAATAGTCTCACATCTACGACACTCGGATGGTAACCGACTCGTTGTTGTCAGTGCGCGGCGGCGCTACATTCGCAAGGAATTTGAGTCCTGCGAAGTGATCCACTCACTATACTCACATACACACAACATATTATGTTATGTAATATACAGTATTGTATACATTTTTTAGTATAAGCTTGTTTTGTTTGGTAAGTTGACGCTTCACTGCTCTGCATTGTCTTTTCTAATTCAACTGGTAATCAGACGCAGTGGTGCAGATGGTAATCAGATTGTTCAATGGAGAAGGTCTGTCAACGAGGGTTGAATTATCTATTTTACTTTCATAAGATTTGATAGTCCATGATATTATCGGTAAATGACAATTAAAACAACGTTTTAAGTATACACAATTACTTTATTAGAGCATACGTTACACCTCATACAAACTGATGCGATACATTTAACATATAGGTACAAATGCACCCTTATCATACTTATTAAATAATTACTTATTATATAGTATACTGCATTGTTGATGCAATGAGGGTACATTTGTACATTCATAAGTTTACACTGAACTTTATTAGTTCTATCGTTTACTACTTATTTAAATAATGATACTAAGTATAAATAAATTTTCTTATCTTTTAATTTCAACAGCCAGTAACAAAGAAAACAGTAGTACTTAAGTGACTTCGAAATCTTTATTCTAAAAGTAAACGTACCCGCACTAACGTGGTCAAATAATACAGTAAATAACAGTTATCCATTACTAAGTAACGTTAATAAACTTAAGTTATAAACATACATACACCTGTATAAGTATGGTATTATAAAGCTCAGAGATTTCAAGTATTAGTGTAGGAAAACTAAAAGTTGTCATACTTTGCCTCAGTCTCTTTGTTCAAAAGAAAACGAAAGAGTTGGAGAATTGACTCTCTTTGCAATGAATTCAAATAAGCCTAGGTAATGAGAAGATTCTTGATTGACGACTCAATTCTTAATTAAAAGTACCTAATTTATATATAGAATCTTTTCATTTGAAAGTGCTGTATCAAATGTGTAAATATTTTGGTCTCCAATGGAAGCGATTTTGACAAATAAATGATAAACGGTATTCTAGTAATCTGCCGTCAAATACTACCATCTGTTATAAATATTTAGATTAACAGTTTATTTTTATTCTATTTATTATTCTTTTAAAATATTATTTATTATATACTTACGAGTATATAATTAGCTGGACAGAACGTCATAATTTTAAACACAAAAAAACATAATTAGGTAAAATGTACCTATGTATTATTCTTGACAATGTTCATTTGATAAATAATATGATTTTAACGTTATTACTTACAATAGGCTTAACGTTCTGTCACACATTTGTGGAAACATTTGAAGAAGGCCCACGTCCAGCAGTGGGCGTCTGTTGTGTGATGATGAAGAGGCACAGCACGTTGACACACGGAGCAGTTATACTTGTTGTCGACGATACAATCATGTTCTCACAGAGGTTGTTATATCTACAAGTGTAATATTACGAGTTGTCGAAGGTGAGCTGACGATACAGGCTGTTCATTCCCACGCCACGCTACTGCATACATTGTTAACGTATTACTATAACAATACATGTAACAGTGTCAGATTAGCAACACCTTTGACATTAGAAATAGTCTATGTGTTAATACTTAATCCATAACATTATTATTATATAGGACTCAAACTTTTACAACATATAGGTACATATTTTGTATTAACGTGACGTACAACAAATAACTTAAATATCTAAATCAAACGTTAAGTGTAACGTTTAGTCAACATTAACTTATGGCGAATATTACTATTATATTCGAATACTTACTGATATTTATTAAAATTACACAATTATTTATGGAGTAAATAAAATGACAATTACAATCTAACCAAAAGCTAAGCCACGCTGTTCAAGCTCCCCACTAACAATATGAAACTCTTTGTAAAGTCAAAGTTGAAATAATTACAGTAAGTAATAACTTATTACATTGACAAATGTATTAAAGATGAGTGTATTTACACGCGCTTGTACAAGTAGTAGACATTATTAGTTAGCTTGTTAATAGAGTTTACGTGCGTTAATTATAAACAGGCGTCGAGTACACAATCTATGATCTTGTTTATGCAATAAACATACTACTGATATTAATCTGAGTTAACACTTGACATAATATCTTTTAGAAAAACATAAGTATATAAATATGTCATAAATTAACAACTGCAATATACATAATACAGACACAGATTTATAATAATCAATGGCGTGGTAGATATTAAGTAGTATGAAGTTCGTTTACAAATGAGTATTCAAAAAGTACAATCGATCAATATTATTAGTTAATTTTACGCGATAACAAACAAACATACACTTTCCTCGGCAGCCGTAAGATCATCTGAAAAAGAAAATTCTGACACAAGTACTTACCAAGCTGCTTGATACTGTATTAATATAAGCCAATTTATTTTGTTTGCTGAAAATCATTCCCCGCCGCCTGTGGGACTTTGTCAATGTATTGAAAGCTACAAATCAGTCATTACTCTATCCGTCAGCCATGAGTGGACACTGCTGGACATGGGCCTACGCTTGCTTCATATCATTATTTATGACTTAAGGCTCATTGCAGATCTCCCACTGCCATCTAATTCAGCAAAAAGGAAAAAGCTATTTTAACGGTCCCTGAGATGATTCATTTTCATCTTAGCCTATAAATGCATCTGAACAGATAAATGCATGAGGATTACGCGGTGCAGTGCAGGTAAGTAAGTAGCGCACCGGAGCGCCCCGAGGTGTCCGCGCACACCATGCGCTACTGCACGGACACACGCATCAACGTGATCTTAATGTTAACTTGATTATAATCTACTAACTGCTACTTGTGATAGGATATTTAACTTAATAGCATTTACAACTAGTTATGTGTCGGAGAAACTGCCTTTGCATAGAGTAGGTACGGAAGAATCGGTGACTCTAGTATTTGTATCGGATTGATTGAGATTTGTGTGATGTTTAACATTGAAGACTGAAATTTTGGAAATATAATAAAATGTTTTTCTACAACAGGTAAGAAACACCAGACTATTATATAACTATTGAGGATACTACAGAGCAAAGCTCTCACGTGTGTGGTGGATATATAAATGTATGTTCTAATATAATAAAGGCAGTCATGTATCATAACTCGTAGTATCATTTACTCTCCTAATCTACACAAAACCCTCTCATCCGTACATGGCGACCCAGCCAGCGCGAAGAAGTATGTTTACATTCCTATGACCAAATCGGGCTTCGCATTTGTTATAATGAAGAGGAGAATTCATTCGTTGTCCTGCGTAGCGAACGTTATATTTGTGTGCGATAATTATTCGGTAACATCATGGGTACCACTTACTCAAAGGAAGAAGTGATAGTTCCACAAAACGCATCAGGCGGTGCGTCCAACGTTGCCGAAATACGACAGTTGGCTTTCCATGCCAGTTCCACCAACATTATTCTGATAGTACTACTAGTATTATGTGGATTGGCATTTATGTATGGCATATCTGATGGAATTAGACGAGACAATTTAAGAACGTCTATTTGGAGGAAGAGATATGAAAGACGTAGAGACAATAACGGCTATTCTTATATACTTACACTCCAGTGTGAGTTATCAAAGTATGTATGTGCTTACCCACTCGTTACGAAATCGTCAACAGAAGTTGCTTGCAGCTTCGTGAATAACTTCATACTACAATACGGTGTACCAAGGGAGATAGCTACCGACAAAGGGACTGAATTTATGTCAGACACCATGAAACAGGTATGTGAATTACTACATATAAAAAAATTAAACTCAACAGCGTATCATCATCAAAGCATCGGAGCGCTAGAAAACTCTCATAAGAACCTATGTGCATTTTTACGTATTCAAACTGAAAATCGATCGGATACATGGAGTACGTGGCTACCGTTCTGGTCCTTTGCTTATAATACGTCTGTTCACTCCTCAACACAATTTTCACCCTTCGAACTTGTTTACGGTAAGATATTCAATTTACCAAATAATATTACCAAATGTTTAGAACCACTGTATAATCACGATAACTATCCCTTTGAACTTAAATATCGCCTTCAAGTATCTCAAACTGAAGCGCGTAGAAATTTGATAGCAAATAAATTAGATAGGAAAAGTAGGTATGATAAGTATACTAACCCAATACGCTATAAGAATTGTGACAAAGTGTTACTTAAAAATGAAACTGGCAACAAACTTAATCAATTATATTCTGGACCTTATAATGTAATTAGAGATTTATCACCTAATGTCGAAATAGAAATTAACGGCAAAAGTAATATTGTTCATAAAAATAGAACCAAATTGTACTATGTATAATTTACGCTTTGATTATTATCTACATTATGTATAATTATAATCAAAGAATTTATGTTACTAACTTCTTACAGTACTAAATGTAAACAATGGTGTTCGGTAACCAGAGATGAGTCTCGGTCGCATTAATATGTAGTATAAACAATGTACTCTGTAGATAATAATTATAAAATAGTGGCGATAGGTGAATGGATAAGGTATGAGTCTTACGATCGTGAGGTCGCAAGTTCGTTTCCTGACACTTTCCACTATTGATGCAAACCCACTCCCAATATTATTAAATAATTTGTAACTTATCTGAATGGGTTAACAAGCATATTAGTATAGTGTTACCGACTATGTATCCTTTAGAAAATATTATTAACTATTAAGCATTATAAAATGTATCAATGTAATCTTTACAATAAAAATATTGTATTTTTTTTATCATTTAAGTATTCTTTTTTTTTTCTCTTATAATGTAATCAACAATAAAATAAAATGTAAACTTTATTTTATTTTCTATAATAGGGGAGATGTGGTGGATATATAAATGTATGTTCTAATATAATAAAGGCAGTCATGTATCATAACTCGTAGTATCATTTACTCTCCTAATCTACACAAAACCCTCTCATCCGTACACGTGGTTAACATAAATAGTACACTCGGTAAAGTATTGACGGCAGTTTGACAACTAATGTAGATTTTCAATACTAATTGAATGAGGAGGTACTTAAGTACAGCCTCAGTCAACCTTTTTATTGTTTCGATAAATAAATACACATCACGTCGTAAGGTAGAGCAGAACTAATGAACTTAAAAGGGATAAAGGGTAGGACTGGATGCGAGGGACACGTGACAATACAGTATTTTGTCCAGCAGCGGACTGCAATAGGCTATTTTTTCGTAAGAAGATGCTTCGAGTGTTACTGATAATGATGACGTCACTTGCACAACTTTGTCTCTACGTTTACTGTGTAACTGTTTGCCTCATGAATTACTTTCATTAGTCAAGTTGTACTTTGTACTCATCAATTGTGTACAAGTTTCACGCGAAGTTAGAGAATCGTATTCAAAAATATATACGAGGAGCGCAATACCCACCCATGTCTTGAAGAAACACTTCATGTGCTCTACAAGTACAACTTGACCGGTTCTTTTTATTATTTAACTATTATTAGATTTACCTGTTAATAGAGTTCAGAAGTGGCTACTTCATATTGCCCTAGTGCCTATTAATATTTGTAATTACAATTATTTCCTCATGTGATACCGTGTGAAGATAGATGTAAAGATATGTGTTCTGAGTGAAGTAGCTCCAACGTTCATGGTCAGCGAGCAGTCGGAATTACAAACAGACAGACGACACAAGTAATGAATATGTGATGCGAGGTATCGACACTCGTCCCACTATAGTTTTACAATTAAAATATAAAGGGCAGCTCCGCGTATCGCCACATCACGTATTCTAATCAGATTCATCCCGACAACGTATAGCGAAGTGTTTACGAGCAGCGCTGACGTGCGCACTCTCATACCGGAGCTGAATGTGCGCTCTGATGCAGTGTAGCTACTGGTATGT
Source organism: Schrankia costaestrigalis (assembly GCA_905475405.1). Taxonomy (NCBI): domain Eukaryota; kingdom Metazoa; phylum Arthropoda; class Insecta; order Lepidoptera; family Erebidae; genus Schrankia; species Schrankia costaestrigalis. The sequence continues at coordinate 146,763 of FR997832.1, read as the reverse complement.
ACTGTAGTATGTTCTGCTGTTACTGTTGCACTCTACTACACGCACACACACGCCTGCGCTCATGAATGAGACATTAAGCGATCCGTCATGATGCTGTCGCTCACTACCTACTATAGTACTGCATCATGGCAGGTACCTGGTAGAGTAGCATACAAATTAATATCTATGATATTTAGCTAGTTAACATTTTAGTGTCATTTAATAATTAGTTGATTTTTGTTAACTGTGATAGCGCTGCAACATAAACAATGTCAGACGCAGCAAATGTGAACTAAAGTTCTCAACTTTCGCCTCAGTACGTACTTTACATACTGGGAACTTGTAATATCATATCATGTATATAGGTACTTGTGTAGTATACGTCATGTTGTGCATACTCAGCGGTACGACTACAAACCGGTAGCAACGAGAATATCTCGTGTTCAACTCGTACCTCGGAGGTGAATTCCTGCGAGCGTCGCTGCAACCAGCCCCTGACGACACGGCAGGTGACGGACACTGGTCACCGAGCCCTGTGCGTGTGTGTGTGTCTGGTGGTGCATGTTAATGTGCGCTCGGTACATTCATTAGCGGCGGCGGCGCCGGCTCCCAGACCGGCCAGTTTAAAACAAGAATTAAACTCGGAACGAGATCTGAAAGCAAGAAAAGTAACGGTAGTGGACATAAGCAGCCGCGTATGAATATATAAAGTTGATCGCGGGCGCCCACACCGCGCCGCGCGGGGTCGCCGACCGACCAGCGCCGAGTGGACATCATGCATGTTGTCATGTGTACCCTGCTCACCAACATACACTACTATCATGATCACTCCCTCGAGACACAGACATACACACACACATACACACAACAACTAATAGTTTTGGCAAATATCATTGTTTTGATGACTCTCATCACTGTATCCCTTAATCCCGCGTCGGGTCGTTGTATGCCAACATTGTCACATAACTTCTGAGCAAGGACGACAGTGTTAGTCTCTGGTAGATATCATCATAGCGTCTACGTGACTTAGTAAATACATGTCGCGTTGTTCTATACAATATAATGTAACAAAGAGTTCATTGCCAATCTAATATTATCGACATTATCCTAAAACTGTGCGATAATGAGCTGATTACAGAGCTGTGATAACGCGACCAACTCCGATACTACTCGATATTATAACTAAATGTTAATTATTGTAATTTATCTACTTATAAGGCGCTAATACTAATACATACCTACCTTAATAAAAGCGAGACAACAAAGTATCTAACTATGCTGTAGGTAGATATGACTGTAACCCTGTAGGTATTAGTTAAGCTCGATGTTTCAGTTTAGTCACATCACACATCGTTTGACAAATGGATTTTGATCTAACCGAAGGTGTCATACGCATACCTTACCCACAACTCTTTAATTTCTATTTTATTGTACCTAAACAGTAAAGTCGTCGTAATAATAACTTAATGTTCAACGACTGGGACAGCCTTTTGTGGGGTGGAGTTGTAGATACGTTAGAATATGTAATGAATATGTGTAGTCAATTATTGAGATGATATTAAAATAGAGACAATAATTAAAGTTACTCATTTAAAGGTAGTCTCGTGAAAGCCTTTTAATAATCCTATACAGACGACATGTGTTACAATAATCCTATACAGACGACATGTGTTACAATAATCCTATACAGACGACATGTGTTACAATAAGCCTATACAGACGACATGTGTTACAATAATCCTATACAGACGACATGTGTTACAATAAGCCTATACAGACGACATGTGTTACAATAAGCCTATACAGACGACATGTGTTACAATAATCCTATACAGACGACATGTGTTACAATAAGCCTATACAGACGACATGTGTTACAATAATCCTATACAGACGACATGTGTTACAATAAGCCTATACAGACGACATGTGTTACAATAAGCCTATACAGACGACATGTGTTACAATAATCCTATACAGACGACATGTGTTACAATAAGCTCTGTAACATTTTCCATTTGATTTAAGTCGTAAAAGTTTTTTATCGACTTGCTAATTAATTATAAATACTATCGACAACAGAAGTGCTTGTGCGCATTACTTCACAAACGTTACTCTGTAGATATAATATCTGGCGCTTGTATAAATCACTTCTCTGAACGTCTCGACCGCAACTAATGTGTTAAAGCGCTTTTAACCGCTAATCTGTAAGCACTTGTCTGATCGTCGAGTAGCCGGTCTGAGTCTCGCGCTAGTGTTGCTGCACTCGTAGGTAATGTGGTAGCCACTATGGTGATATTACATACAGGAGCAGTGCGGCGCGCAGGTGCACGCCGGTTGACCTTTGCGTTAGCCCGCCACCGCCCTCCCTCTCCCCCTACACGTAGTACATCGCACCCCCTACAGCTCTGTGAGCGAGTGCCGAGCCTGCGCTCCGCTATGAGCCTCCTCGTGTGCGACCGTTACCATACAACTGTACTTTAAAAACAGTAAATAATAGAAACACTTTAGGCACATGATATTAATAATAAAATAATGAAGATGAACTCTACGTGCTACAGCTGTCTTTCTCTTATCTCCGCCTATCTCTTCTATAGACTATCATTACACTAGAATCACAGGAGCCAATATCTGTTCTACTTCTTTACTGTTAACTATTGTAATATAACCTAACCTTTCCTGAGCCAATAACTGAGATACTAGAGACTAAAAATTTACAGAAAAATGCAACAACTTAAGTATTTAGAAAAATGGATTATAAAACAGACGTATTCATTGCTCTCATTGCATTTTGATAAGAAATCTATTATTTGCAGTTAATTACAACTAATAACTAAAACCCTACACGAGTTATTTTGTTAACTGATCGCCAATAGTATAAACATTAGACAACACGAGGACAGGTACAAAGTGCTTCGGTCATTGTTCAATAATTAATGAGGAGACGTGACAATGCGTTAAACTTGTGACGACACGCGGTCAACTGTGTTACCTAACATACCTTCATTATAGCTTCACATTAACATTACAATAAATTAACAAAACCTGAGTCCCACACACACTAGTTGTTAGCTAAACATTCATAAGCGACAGAGAATTTAGTATAAAAAAATAATAAGTACATAGGTATATAATAACAGTATTACATATGTATAAAGAAAATATATTTATCAAATTGGACATAAGAGAATATTGGCATAGATATTTAATTTTGAACTGAACATTATAACAAATTATAATTAACTAGTGAAGCCAAGCTTAAGGTAGAGGTAGCTAACAGCCTGGATAAACAAATAGGCTAACAGCATACTGACAAACTATCATATACCGGTGATGAGGAGAATGACATCATTTAAGCAACCACCCAACAGATGTTTATCTAATTTGGCACAGGTCTAAAGTATAGCTGGATAATAGATAGCACGTCCGTTGGAAATAGCTGGATATAATATATTGATTAGAGGGTGAAGGATAAAAGGTAAAATATTAAATATCTAGATGCGTGAAGTTGCGACCCTCAACTAGTATTCAAGATAATCAAACTTGAACTCTACTAGCCCTGACTCTAACATTGCACTGTATGCTTCAAGTGTATGGTACCTATATGTGCTTTTATATAATTACTAGCTGACCCGGCGAACTTTGTTCCGCCTTGATGGAAAAAAAAAAAAAAAAAAGTATCCTATGTTCGTCTCCTGGCTATAAGCTACCTCCCTACCAATTTTCAGCCAAATCTGTTCTGCCGTTCTTGAGTTATAAGTGGTGTAACTAACACGACTTTCTTTTATATACATAGTCTGGCCATAAATACTGTTACAATTAAAAATAAGAAAGATATTACATTTGAATTTGGAATCTGTCATTTTTATACGATTGTTCATTGTATTTTCTAATTTTGGCGCCAATACATTGTACAATATTTTGCTATATTAAAATGGAGTGGGGTGATAAAGAAAACCGAATCGCTGTGATTGCATTACACAAAGTTGGTATGGAGCCGAATGTAATTTTTAAAACTCTCCATACGCTTGGTATTAGTCAAATGTTTGTGTACCGGGCTATTAATAGGTACAATGAGACCTTCTCTGTTTGTGACAGAAAAAGATCTGGCCGTCCACGTAGTGTTCGTACGAAAATGGTGGTCAAAGCAGTAAGGGAAAGAATTCGAAGAAATCCTGTCCGAAAGCAAAAGATTTTATCTCGGGAGATGAAGATAGCACCCAGAACCATGTCACGCATTTTAAAAGATGACTTAGGACTTGCAGCCTATAAGAGACGCACTGGTCATTTTTTAACTGATAATTTAAAAAAGAATAGGGTGGTAAAATCGAAGCAACTACTGAAGCGGTACGCAAAGGGAGGTCACAGAAAAATTTTGTTTACGGATGAGAAAATCTTTACAGTTGAGCAACATTTTAACAAACAAAATGACCGTTTTTATGCTCAAAGCTCTAAGGAAGCTTCCCAATTAGTCGACAGAGTGCAACGTGGGCATTATCCGACTTCAGTGATGGTTTGGTGGGGTGTTAGCTATGAAGGAGTGACTGAGCCATATTTTTGTGAAAAAGGTATCAAAACATCGGCACAAGTGTATCAAGATACCATTCTTGAGAAGGTAGTTAAACCCCTTAACAACACCATGTTCAATAACCAAGTATGGTCCTTCCAACAAGACTCAGCGCCGGGTCATAAAGCTCGGTCCACGCAGTCTTGGTTGGAAATGAACGTTTCGGACTTCATCAGAGCTGAAGACTGGCCGTCGTCTAGTCCCGATCTTAATCCGCTGGATTATGATTTATGGTCAGTTTTAGAGAGTATGGCTTGCTCTAAACGCCATGATAATTTGGAGTCCCTAAAACAATCCATACGATTGGCAGTGAAGAATTTTCCCATGGAAAGAGTGCGTGCTTCTATTGATAACTGGCCTCAACGTTTAAAGGACTGTGTTGCAGCCAATGGAGACCACTTCGAATAAGCTTTTTATATTTTGAATTGTTTTATATTTATGTATTAAACTAACACACTGTAAAAGTAATAAATATTATTTGCAATAAAAAAAAATGTTTTTTCTTCGTAACAATATTTATGGCTAGACTAGGTATATAGATTATTATGTTTTATGTACAACAGTGGAAGTCCATATGTTATGTAATATTTCACGTTTTCGATTAACTTAATCATTTATAATGCAAGAGATGCACTTTTAACGGTTTTATATTGAAACTATTCTATCAATATTTTAGTTTACATATTTTGTGTTTATTTACTTGGGTCAACATCGTATTGAAGTCACGAGAGTCATTCATGTTGGTAATTAGCAAAGAGTTTTTATAAAAGTGTTTATTTTTAAACTATTTAGATTCTCTACGTTTTAAGTTGTTTGGTAAGTGAACAGGGTGTGAATAGTTGTTAGTGTCTAGTGGTATGTCTACAGTGCAGTAGAGTGAGGTGAGGTGAGGTCGCGACTAGTTCACGTGCGAGTGTCTCGGAGGCGCTGCGAGTTCGCCTTGAGCCGACCTCGCACCTCCCTCACAGCACGTGTGCACATTGCACTGTGTACTGTGTGCACTAGCTCTAACAACGTTGAGTAGCGGGAGTCAGCTGGAACACGCGCGACACTAGCGATATTGAGCTGAGACAAGAGCGCGTATTTATAGTACACACACACACACACACGCGCGCAAACATTCACAAGACGACAACAATCAGGAGTATTAATAGTTTGCTATAATGATCCGTCCACAGAGCGGACACTCCGAGACACTCGAATGTGACAATACACACAGACACGCGTATTGTTAAATACTGCTCAAGTGTACTATAGTACATTGTTGCTCATAGCTTCGTCGTACATTAGTTTATATGTATTTAAAAAGTTATTCACTTATCTATTAATATTTAAAGACAACAAGGAAAATTTAACCAAAAACTTAGTATCTGAATTTCATTCAAATACATGTTCCATGTAGACTAGCATGTATGTGTGTAGACAGAGGCAGCAGGCTGCGCGTGACGTGGCCTCCGTCACCACCTGCTCAAACACACTCCACCATCACCCACCCACGCTCAGTGTGCTATTCCTCCGCCACCACCTGCTCAAACACACTCCACCATCACCCACCCACGCTCAGTGTGCTATTGTAACAAAGAGCATTCATACACTTGTAATAAGGTTAATGTTGTTAACCAAATAATATATATATTTACATATAATAATGTAAGGTTGCGTCGCTCGTTCACATCTCATGACCGCGATTATCTCATTATTGCTTACTGCGCCACCTCGGAGTGGCCGACATTCATTGTTTACATTTATTATATTATTTATGATAGGACAGTTCTCAAGCCCCTCCCCCCTCCCCCCGCGTGTGATGTGCAACTCGCTTTGTGAAGCAAACTTAAGGCTCTACAGGTGACGTTAGCGTTGATGTCTTTTACAGCGTCCATCATGGAGGAACAAGCCTGCGTTATATACGAGTACTATGAGCTCCTACTGTATTTACTACAACTGCCTTTCTACGTTAAAAATAAACCTAACTTGAATACAATAATATTAATGTTCGTAGATGGTAGTCCAATATGCGTTTTATCCATAAATACTAATTGACAATAAAACTTAGCTTGTATACGTGTCATCTATACCATAGAGTGGAGCTAGTTTGCTATGTAACTGGTCTGATAGAGAACCTGTTTGGTATCTACACCAGAACACATTTGAATGATAATTAGCGACCAAAATCTACACATCGCGCTCCCCTCACTACTTACTTTAACGAAAACTAATTTGTTAATAAACATGCAGAGGTACATCATATTGATTCTGGCTCAAGCCTTGAACGGATAATCTAGAAGAATTAGATTATTTAAAGCTATACTTATACTTACTTAAACATGACATATGCAGACCAGGTACTGTTACAGTATTAATGTACTGTTTTAAATTAATATGACAATATTAGATATTAATTTCAATTATACATTTAACCGTCTAGCCCAGTGACCGAGAACGTTGGTATTGTAGTTCGAATACGATGAATTACACTAAAACTTAAAATCTGCACCATGGTGCAGCACTGCTAATATTTAGCAGTAGCAGTGTCAGTTATTCTTATAAACACGCAATAGTGTGATCTCGTACAGATTTTAAGTTTTAGTGTAATTCATCGTTTTAGGAAAATATTGGAAAATATAAACTTCAATATATCTGGCGAACACTTCCGCTTCAGACAAGATAGAGCCTTTTAGGGGGCGTGAAAATTTACTTGAATGATACTTGTACAATGTAGCAAGCTTCATTATAATGTAGCTATCTAATAAAATATATCATTATGTATAGTTGACACACACATGTTTATGTACAAGTTAATTGTTTTTTAATAAAACTTGGCTTTGTAAGCGAATGTAATAGTTATGTGCCTGTCTGTGTAAGTAGTGCTTATGTTGTAATGTATGACGCTCCTAACATTAAGAAAGGAATGAAAATTTACTTTTCTAGTTATTAAGTTTATCTTTTATATTTATATTTATAATATTAGCCTTCTTTTCATTACTTTAATAACTTCCGAATTGTTCCTCGCTGTTAACATAAATACAATATTATGTATTTATATAGTAAGCAAGTAGAGCGTCTCTATTCTTTGTATGTTATCTACAGAGTGTAGTTTAGTCATATTCTTTTAGATCAAATACAAGGATTATTACAGATTAACCTTCAACGTCTGATTCTAAAAAAAAAACTTAATTTCCAAATAATTTTCTAACTTATGCAGAAACAGCGACGAAATTGTACCGAAAAAATGTACGTTATTTTATTAAGGAAAATAAACTATTACAATGGTTTCTGAATATGCGCTGAATGTGCGATACCTAAATAGACAGGTTCCTTGTGTATTGAGCTGACGATTAGGTTAAGATAACGTTCATTTGTGATATATCCCCCTGTATGATTAATTTAATGAGATAAGCTAGTCTGTACGACCTCAAAGTCTTTCAATATATTTTGAACATGTAGTTTTATATAACTTCCGAAGAATAAATTGTAGCAGATGAGGTTGCATATTAGTCAAGTAATGCTACTGCTCAAGGTATGCTAACTAAGCGACATTTAATACTATGTCACACGTACCTAACCTAACCTAAACTTGCCCATTAAAAAGATCTTGACTGCGTTATAGCAAATTATATGAACCTAAAAGTTGGACGTTACGAGTATACACAATACTTGGCGGAATATGTACGTTAAGTATATTTGTTGAAATCGTAGAATATATTGTACTCTAATTAGCTGTTAATTTGTAACAATATTGAGTAATAAGTTATATAGATGGAAACAGTAACATTATTACAGAATCAAATGACGTAGTTTAGTTAGGATCGTGTCGCAGATGATATTCATTTAAATAATACATAATATGATGACAATGTACCGACAGTGCTCTGTAGAAGCACATTTACTTAGATAATGTAACGTTCATTATTTAATGATTGATTTCGTTATATTTTATTAAACATAATTAGGGTGGTACTTACACCCAGGTGAGCTTTGAGTCAGATTAACTTAATATCTTGAGGTGGAATCCTAAAATGTGGACTACGAGTACTTCAATGTTGTGAGTAAGGGTAACTCAGGGCCAGATTCAGAGACCGCACTTTGACTTTACTTTAACAAAGTCTAGTTATTATCTCTGAATTTGAACAACATTAAAGTAATATTTTCGCATGAAAAGTTTACTTTGTAGTAATAAATAATGAAAGTAAACTTTTTCATGCGAAAAATTACTTTAATGTTTTTCAAATTCAGAGATAATAACAAGACTTTGCTAAAGTAAAGTCAAAGTGCGGTCTCTGAATCTGGCCCTCAGTTTTTAAATAAGCATGTTTATTTCTCTATCGCGTAAAAATATCTTATATGGAATTGTCTGTCAGCTACTATCGCCTAAACTTGTTTTAGTTTTTGGGATATATAAAGTAGGTAGGAAGTATTGTGAGAGATAGTCGTGTCATTGTCTGTGTGTTGTCGCTCTCTCGGTGTACAAGTGTCGCCTATTAATAGAGTAAGAATGGTGCGTGCACGGTGCGTGGTGGTGGCGTGCACGGTGCGACACCACCACGGCGGCGGCGGCGCTGGACGAGGGACGGCGTGGCGTGCGCGAGGACACTCCCGACTTATTAATAACATAATGTTAGATTGGGCAGTCCCTCGCGGCGCCTGGGGACGACGCACTCATGCGCGTTACGTCATCGCCTGAAATACGCCTCAGTTTTACACGAAACGGCCGACTCGCTCCCGGAACGACTATCGACACGAACAGAATAAAACCGGCCGCCCGTAGTGCCAAACCCGCGGTCAACGACTCCCGAAATAGATGCATAACGCGCGCACCTATAGGAAATTAAGAACCGGTCCCGAGCGGCGACACTCTCCGATACCGATAAAAATTCATTTCGAAAGCGGAATCCACCTGAGCGATTAATTTACTGCGGCTTTCACCGGTCGCGTTATCGAGTGGCGGACTCGATAGCGACGCCGAACAACACTACGAGTATGTACGAGTGTACTACTGCTCGATACATACACAACATAACCTCACTTTATGTGTTTGGTGCGGATATCAACATGTTTTGTTATTTCTTTGTATGTCATGGATCGTCTATAAACCGACTGTTGCATCTAAGAATATGGTGAATGGTCGTACCTTGACCCCCTGTACTTAATATTCGGAGAGTCAAAACTTTCCATCAAGTTATGAATAATTCAACAAGTTTCAGGAAAGTAATCAGCACGTGAACTAAAAGTAACGTGTGAACGAGCTCCTGACCGTGACACGAGACCCACTACTGTTCACCTCCTCGTCCCAAACTGTTACCCTAGAGTCACCACAACTTACATATAGGATGGTTCCCAGAATAAAGGGTCCTCTGCTCAAGAGTGATTAGTTAGATGTATGATACAGGGTGTAAACAATAATGTTGTTAGTGATACGGACAAGGTGTAGGCGCGGTGCGGTGTTGTGTTGCGCGCTCGGTTAATGAGTGGAGTACGCGTGCTCGCGGCCGGCCATGAGGAATGTTAATTAGTTAAGTGGGTTACGTGAGTGACGATGAGGAAACGCAACAGTGCGCGGATTATGTTGATAACATCGAGTTCGGGAACCGTTTCTTGTTCCGAACAACTCGACTGTTACGCGCCTCTCATTACCTACGCGCCGCTCCGCTCCGGCTATCTACTGTCTACTGCCGCGTTATCGGACAGATGGCGTTTGCGCACAATGTTATCTATATATTTATAATTAATGGGACATTCGAACGACACGTACTCAATACCTAAAGTTATAAACCTTGACGCGTTTGTGAAATAATCCTTAGTCGATAACCGGTTGTACGGTAACGGTGCCGAGCGATGAAGGCGCACGAGGCGACGAGCGCAGATCTCTCCGTGCGACGTGAGGCGTATGTGTCGTGTTGGCGCCGACACTACACCGGGCACTGTGTGCTGCGACACGTCCTCACCCCACACGTGTCGCCTAATGTTGTTCATCATTCTATATGTACGAGGTTAGGAATGTCACCGCAATACGCATATCTGTCATTACCATAGAGTCCTGCGCCGAGAAGATCCCGCGGAGCAAAGTTCGGTCCACGCGGCGCGGAGGCAGCAGGTGACCAGCCAGTTACCTGCAGCTTCAGATGCGGATGTCGAGTCCGGTGCGAGTGTCCCTCGTCACCGGACCGGTTTCGCCGTTAGCGGCCAGGAACTCCATCGTAGAACGTGGAGCGCGGACGACATCTTTACCTGACAGTATTAGAAAATGTTATGCGACTCTAATGCTGCCCGGTAAGATGCGAACCGCAACTCCAATAGTAGTGCAGGTCGAGCGTGCGCAGAGTACTACAGCAGAGTGCAGGTGTGTGTGCGCCGCGCGTGCGGCTGGCGGCGGCGCCGGGCGCGGACTGGCGCCTCGTGGTGGCGCGCTGCCCCCCGCGCGCTCCGTGCGGCGGAGGCGGGCCCTCGCGCCGCACGCCCCACGCACCACTCCCCCGCACCACCCCGCCGCACCACCACGACGCACGCCACTCACTCCTCGCTCTCGACTGACGCGAGTGTTGTCTGACCGACGACACTCAGGATCTGTGTGAGTGACACGTACTGGTAGCTATCACCGAGGCTCAGATAAAGCCGGTAGGTATGCCTAGTCGTGGATGTTTATCTACAGTTATCACGGTCCGCAGCCCCGGCGACTCCTAGCCTCGTGTTTTCCACTGGCTCTTGATAACCCCGGTTTATATAAGAACGACCTCTGATTTACAATGTCCTACATTTGACTTATATACTTATTAACTAACCACGATATAGGTACTTCTTCGTACCTCACCAGAACTTTGTACACAATATCAAGTCAAGAAGTTGTTTGAATTATTTCAGCACAAGTTTGACAGGTGCTGCTCTTTTCTCAGCTTAGTATATTTAGGATACGTTGTAACATACTGTACTTGTTATTAGTTACATAATAATGTTCACTTGAAGATTAAAGTGCTTTTGGTTTAAAAAAAAAAACAAAACAAAACTTGTTGTTAAAAACCTGTGGGAATATGCCCCCTGCAATTTTCAAGATATAAAGTAACTTTCAAAGAACTAGGAGTGAGTGTCATGGCTAGAGCCATGTAATAAAAGCCATGCAACTTATTTAAGGCATTTGAAGAAACCTTCTTATAGGTTTAACCATATAGGTATAACCCAGGGTTAATACGTCAATGAGAACCGGAACAGACCTGTGTCTGATATTGAAAATATGCTTAGTAATGTCTCGAATTGGGGTCGGCTAAATCTAGTCCGATTCAACCCCTCAAAGGCACAGGTTTGCGCGTTTACCGCAAAAAAAATCTCCCTTCGTCGTAAGTATTGATTTCAAATGCGCTCTCCTTGTTTCCAAGCGGTCTATTGAAATCCTGGGTGTCAGCATTTCAAGCGAAGTTCAGTTTCGCGGTCATTTGGTTAAGTAAAGCTAAATTAGCTTCAGTATGCTCAATAGAGCGGGTCAGTATTTCACACCGAACCATCGCCTACAACTCTACAAGGCCCGGGTTCGCCCCTATATGGAATACTGCTCCCATCTCTAGGCTGGAGTACACCAGTATCTACTCCTTCCATTTGACCGCATATAACGAAGAGCGGCTCGAACTGTTAACGATCAGGTGCTCTATAGCCAGCTCGATCCTTTGGCTTTGCGAAGACATGTAGGGTCTCTTTGCATTCTCTACCACATTTATCACGGGAAGTGCTCTCAGGTGCTGTTCTGGACATTGCCCGCAGCTGAATTTCTCCACAGAACTACTCGCAATCGACTGTCCTACCATCTTCATCACCTTGATGGCTGGTGATCATCCACTGTGCGATTTTTGCGCAGCTTCCTACCGCGAACATCTGTTTTGTGGAACAAGCTCGCTGTGGCGATATTTCAGGGGAACTTCAAGAAACGAGCGTACTCCCTTTTTAAAGGTCGGCAACGCATCCGGTCAACTGAGCCCGCGGGATCAGTTGGCCATGAAGGGTTCCTGTGGTGTTGCGGGTGTCCATGGGCGGCGGTGATCACTTACCATCAGGTGACCTGCTGGCTCGTTTTCCTCCCACCATATAAAAAAGTCGCTGTAACAACCACCTGGACCAGGAACAGACACATGAGATATATCCAGGATTAATCGTACAACTATGTTCTGTGTAGAGTTAGATCCACCAGTGTCGCTTCCAACGCCATCATGAGTTAAAATACTAATTAGTGAGTATAGAAGAGTCTGTTCTATGGTCACAGACTGACCATGTGGTATGTTGATCATTAATATGGTGGCAGCTGTTAGTAAAGCCATGGACACTGGCAACCATCAATGTGTGTACAGAATTTACTAGAGAACGGAGACAATTACCTACTTTTGTTTTCCTAGCAAGTTACTAGGAGTGTTGTAAAAATAACAAACCCCACTGCTTATATAATATAATGTACTAGAAAGACTTACTTATTGAATTTGGCAGCAAAAATCCGCCAGTTTTATATACCCGGACCTAATCTCTCAGTAAATACGAATCTAACACACCTCTCGAGACATTGTGACTGAAGGGCGTTCCACACAATTTTACATACTTACTTTCGAAAACCATAACCACCCTTCTGGTGCAGTCGGGTAAAAAGAGTATAACGCGTGCTAGTTTTTATCTATAAACTGTTATTGGCACAGTGGAACTTGAGCCAATAACTATCTAAATCAACAAAATGGTACCAATATAATATAAGTTAATTGTAGTCCAATCAAAAAAAGGATTAATATTATTTAAATTTTTAAACTAACTTTAACTTGCCTAAGTTATTTCTTTGATTTTTACTCACTAATGAATATTGCTATAAATACAAGACAAGGCGCACTCATCTATTTGACTACCTATGAATTCTCAAAGTGTGACCAATCTAATTGTGCGTTTAATTGTTTTTCGCACCTAAATGGGTCAATGTGCGTGTCGTATATCGTAGTTAAGTTGATTTAACAGAACATTATGTAAGCTTGTAATACAGAACCTGAGGTTAACTTTGACCTAAAGTGATGAAGTTGGGGATATGATGCGTTGTAATATGACATTCAATTCAATCCTATCAGATTAAAAAGCTAGGTTAGACTCTTTTTGCGGTAGAGGATTAATTATGTATTATGTCCTTTAGTAAAACGAGAAACGAAAGTTCGATTCTAAGTTTAAATGGCCTTTTAAAGGTTGTACAGGTACAAAATAGTCGCGGGTTAGAACCTCAATTGTTTGTAAGATCTACAAGTTACTGTCGTGAGCTTGGATGTTCTTTGTGTCCGGTCTAATTATATTATTATTCTATTTGTGTCTTAGTAGAGTCCCCGGGACAGATGACATGATCTCTCCTAGTCCCTAGTGCACGAGTTGACTTACAAAAAAGGAAAAGTGAACTGATGGACGCAAATACAAGAGATATGACATTCAGTATGAAGATCGCTAAAGGAGTTACATGTAATCGGGATAAAGTTTACCGGTAGGTACTGCTTGTGAATGTATATTCCATGTGAATGTATGTAAAGACATGGTGTTGCCGGTTAAGGCAAGGTGTTGTTGTGGAGTCAAAATGTGTGTTTAGAAGACAAGTCACACACTCCCTCTCACACTCCTACTCTAGGCACTTTAATACGTTTTATATTAAAGAAGACATTGAGCGAAACAAGGGCTCAAGATCTGTCTCTAGGTCAGAGCCAACTATCTAGGCTGCAGACTAGGGAAGGCGGAATTGTGTCAATTGACCTTCAAGGGGAGATCGAGTCATTTTAGTGACAGTTATTGACTTCAACATAGCTACCTAATGATCTAGCCATCGATCCTAGAGCTAGATTAACGCGACACCATACGGAAGAAATCCCGGACGTAAGTCTGTGTGAGATTAGTAAAGCTCTTCAAAAACTTAAGAACAACAAGCCACCGGGGTATGACGGAATCACAAACTACTGAAGGCTAGAGGAGAAACCGTTGTCAAGGATCTTCAGAGGCTATTCAATTCCGTCATACTCGAGGGAAAAACGATACAGGCATGGTATAGAGGTGTGGTGGTACTGTTCTTCAAGAAGGGCGATAAAACGCCTTCGGAATTACAGACACATCACAAATCTGAGCCTCGTCTACAACTTTTTCTCGAGAGTCATCACAAAACGTCTTGAACGCAGACTGGACGACTTCCAGCCTCCCGAACGAGTCGGATTTCGAAAAGGTTTTAGTACCTACGTGCCTACCATAGGCTTGGTTTTGTATTCAATATTCATGTCTGGGCGAGTACGACCTAAATGAATTAAGTAGGTACGTGTTTCTTATTTTCATAATATAATTTCGAGAAAGACGACCTCAATTAACTAATAGTCAGTCAACAATCTAAAATACTATTAACGCTGCCATTATAACAACAAACTATTTAATTTGCTAATAAATAAATATAACACAAGCAATAACTTACAACAATATTACGCCAACAAACTACGACATTATCAATGTACAAACACAAATTATAAACTAATAGCCCAACTAACAAAATACCCATAAAACATTTTTTTTTTTGAGGACGAATAGTCGGTCTCTGACGACCGCTACTACTTTACACGGGCTGTGGTGGGGTGGATGGCCCTCAACCAAAGACATTTAAGTGACGTGCATCAGGGGCACCCCCTTCGGGGTACGAACCTCGGCCTGAACCGTCACTGACTAACAGGACGTGCGGAAGGCACGCCCTCTAGGAGCGAACGCGGCGCGTATTCCGGCCTCGACGGCGAGGACGGAACCGCGAACGTGTTGTTGTGGCTTCGCGAGCCGTGTGAGCTCTACGTTGAGCGATCGTGATCCTATCATCCGGCTCTTCGAGAGCATGCCTACTGCATTACTAATCTTGGATGGGAATGGGACCCTTATAACAAACGGATTATACAACTTATAAATATAAATATTCCTCACACATTCAAACAACGCCACCTAGTCCCAAACTAAGCAGAGCTTGTACTATGGGTACTAGACAACGGATAGACATACTTAAATACTTTTTTTTTGTAAATACATACATATTATACATAAAAACACTCAGACCAATGCAAACAATCATGTTCATGTTAGGCGCAGGGTGGGGAGACCCCTCACACGGTGGACCGACGACCTGGTTAGGACGGCGGGAAGCCGATGGATGAGGGAGGCACAGGACCGCGCAGAGTGGAAGCTTTTGGAGGAGGCCTATGTCCAGCAGTGGACGTCCATTGGCTGAGATGGAATGTTCATGGACACAAAAATTTGCATTGAGCGGGAATCAAACCCGAGACCTCTGCGTAGCAGTCATGTTATATAACCACTACGCCACAGAGGTCGTCAACTTGAATTGAATATGTCTATTTTGTTTCTCGAGTCCTATTTTATTGATGGAATTAGCAGATTTTATAAAGAAAGAACCGCTTCTATACTTCGTTGTGCTTTGGGGAACGTAAAGTTCTTTTTTCATTTCACTTAGTTCATTTGAATTTACGAGTATATCCTATTCGCGTTTAGAATGCAGTGAGTTGTCAGTTTACACGAGAGAAAATATTGAGTGTTGCGGGGTTGAAATTGCAAACTTGAATCTGAACATAATAAGTATGTGTATTATCGCACACCACAGACAAATATTGATTTGTTTTTTAAGCAATTAGATTGTTTTTAATTTTAATTTATACTTAGAAGTAGTAAAAAGAGACATTTTGTGTTACTTTGTGACATAAATATTAATACACTACCGAATAATAGTAAAGTAAGAAACTTATTTGACATTTTACAAAATTACATTATACAAAAGACATTTTGCAAAAACAACATAGATTTAAATGTAAAACTTGAAGCCTCACTAAACAACACCATAGAATGGATGACTCAGCATAATCTGGAAATGAACTACTCAAAAACGAAAATAATTACATTACACCCACACCAAAAATCACCATTAAATATAGATTTTAGATACAGGGGAACTAAAATAGATGTAGTAAGAGACTTTTGTTTGCTAGGGTTAACAATAGACACACACATTAACTGGAAATCTCATATTCAAAAAACAAAATCAAAACTTTCAAGCTTCTCGTATGCTCTTCGAGAAGTAAAGAAGACAACTGATTTCCAAACCGCGCTAACAACGTACTACGCTTACGCCTATTCTTGGCTAAACTATGGGATTACCTTATGGGGAAACAGCACTGACGCCCCTGCTCTATTCACTATGCAAAAAAAGCTAATAAGAATTCTTGTTAATATAGATGACACAGAAAGCTGTAAACCTTACTTCCAGCAACATAAAATATTAACCCTCACTAGCCTATACATACTAGAGACATGCAAATTCGTTAGAAATCACAAAGACTTTTACACTACCCGAGAAGATATTGACACAAAATATACTCTGAGACACAGAAATAGATTGAACTTGCCTGCGTCTCAATTACAAGCTCATGCAACTAGTCCATATGTAATGTCAATAAAAATTTATAATAAGTTACCCAACATCCTAAAAAATGAAGAAAAACACAACACCTTTATCTATAAATTAAAACTACTCATGATACAAAAATGTTATTATAATTTGAATGAATATCTGAACGACACACTATAATTAAGAAGAGAATTACATCATACAAGGCCCTTACATGACATGAAAAATTATTCCATTGGTATATTATAACAACTGCATTTAATATAATAAATAATATAATAATTTAATTAACTATATTAATAAAAATATATTTTTCAATACAATTAAAATATAGGTAATGCAATTGAATAATTGTTTTGATTAACTATATTAATAAAAATAAATATTTATTACATTACAAATGAAATACAATACAATAAAATAACTAATAAAATAATTTAATTAACTATAATAATAAGGAATATATAATTACAAATAAACTACAACACAATAGAAAATGATTGACATAATTTACTTTTTAATTATATAATTATTTTATTTAAACATAATATATCGACGCGCTTTTCTTCCTCTCTTCTATATAATATGCCGTGCCCTACAGGGTCCATAATTGTACCTAACATTATTTTAATAAGACCTGTAACTAACATTATGGAGTGCAATAAAATGAAATTGAAATTGAAATTACAACTTGACATCGTTTATAAAAGAGCCTACAAGAATAAATACATGTATTGATCATATTTTTAGCAACGTAAACAAAGCAAAAAGTGACACTATTCCGCTGGGACTTTCAGACCATCACGCACAAACATTACGTATTCCTATAACTAAGAATATAATATGTGAGCCTACAAAACAGCTTGTAATTAAACGTGACTATTCTCATGAAAATATTTCCAAGTTTCGTGAAGTCCTTAGTAACTTAAGCTTCCTCGACTGTTATAGAAGTACTTACAAATACTGCATTCAACTTATTCCACAACGACAAAGATACGAGCTAACGGTCATATTTTCCAGTGCTCACGTGACATATAGTTATATAGTATATAGTATAGTTGTACCTGTAATCACTTACTTGATTAACCTGTCTTTCGAAACAGGAACATTCACGGAACGATTAAAAGAGTCATTGGTAAAGCAACTCTACAAAAAGGGCGATAAATTAGAGATATCGAGTTACAGACCGATAACGCTAGTGCCAATACTTTCTAAGGTGTTTGAGAGAGCTATGCACAAAAGATTAATGACGTACTTTAATAAATTTGTTATTATTAAAACAGAACAATATGGTTTACAGAGAGGAAAGTAAACTACGCTCGCCGCTTTTCACTTAGTGCATAATGTCTTAACAAAATATCGATAAGGGAACGCCTACAGTAGTCATGTTTATTGATATGACTAGGGCATTTGATAATGTTAGCCATAAACTCCTAATTGATAAGCTAGACACCTATGGAATCAGAGGTCCAGCACTTAAATGGCTGAAAAGCTTCCTTGGACACCGTCAACAATGTGTTCAAGTGTCTAAGGTTGAAAATAATCATAATAATAATATTGAGTCGATTAGTGAACACTCCTCATTTCTTTTCTTTTTCGTGTGGTGTCCTAGGACCTTTGTTGTTCCTGGCTTATATTAACGATTTACCTGACATTACTAAAGATAAAACAATACTATTTGCTGATGACATTTCAATAATATTAACATCTAAAAATAATATAAATTTTGATATTCACATAAATAATACAATTAAATTAATTAGGAATTCTTTTATTTTGTTTATTAATATTTAGACTAACTTGTAACAATAGTGTATACTAATAAAGTGTTTAAAACCGCGCACTTACGTCTTATAAAGCGACAAGTGAAGTTAGCGTAAACTAAATCGAGCGAGCGTGTATAAAATTTGTAACTTCGTTATTTTTCTTTACGTTGTAGTGGTGTATGTGTGCATGTACAATATAAGTACATGCACTGTTATTAATAAAAGAGTCTTATAACAACAGTCGTGTCTATCACTTGTCTCCCCATAACTCCCATCCTTACATGGAGACCGTGCCAGAGATGGATCCGCAAGGCATCGGATAGCAAGTGCGAATTTAGCATGTTATATTTAAAATATTGTTTTTTTTTTTTTTTTTTTAATATAATAACCTTGTGACTTTTTATACAAAAACAAACAGTGTTTTAAAATGTGTTTAAATATAATGAACCAAATCGCAGAAATGACGTACCTATGTGTAACAAATGTTGTCGCAGAAAGTGTCACCACTATGAATGGTGGAGTGGTGTTTTGGTATTGCTTCGTGTATATGCAGGTTCAGGACGAGAAATCGGTCATGGGATCGACATGATCGAGATGGGCAATTAGAGTAGGCATGGCGCCCCTTTGTCGGGTGCGTGCCATAGCAAAGGTTGTCGTCGTCGTGTTAAAAAAAAAAACATTCGTCATACTTATAAGTGAAAGCGCGTAAATAAATAGTGTTATTTTTAAGCTAGCTTAGTTTACAATAATATAGTAAATAGATTATTTTTTATATCATCATAAAGTTTAGTTTTTTTTTAGTTTTATAAAAATAATTAACAATGTATTTAATAATCAATTTATTGCAATAATTGTTATTACTGTAACGATTTAATAAGTTTTAGAACATGATCATTATTTTTTTATTTTTTTTTTAATTTAAGTTAATGTGATATCAGATAATTATTGATAAATATTAAGTTTTAACTTGTAAGAACTATTATTTTATGAATTAATCACTATATGTAATTATAAAACGTATGTTATAGCCTGGATACTTATGTGAAATTGAGATGTGATAACATTCCATTCCATATTGGTATACTTAGGTACTTAGCAACAATACATACCTTTGAACTGGTGATGATATTGTTTAGATTTGCCAACCATATATGGTTCGGAATTTGTATACAAGATAAATGAAGACTTGTAATGTGACTTTATTGTGAACTTAATAATTTAAAGATGGAAATAATTTTAAAATTGTGTGCTCAATGTAAAATATTGACATAAAATAATTATGAGTTTTGTGCGTTGTTGGGTTTTTTGATTAATAATATGGAAAATTTATAAACAATATATTGTAATAATGAATATTATTGAGATGTTACTGATGTTTGGTTTAGTAGATAAAGAATAGGATGCCAAGCGACTTGCATTGGTTCGAATCCAAATAAGACTTGTTATGTTACGCTAAAATGCGAATAACTATTTTAACATTTTGCTAGAAAATGTGTACCTAATGATGTTTTATTGTGATAATAAACAAAAAATGTAACTGTAAGTTAAATAACCATTTCCTAGGACAATCGGACTGATCACCCGCTGCCTGTGGAAATCGTTATCTAGCTATAATTTAGAGACTTGTTGTGTTAGACAAAAGATGAGAATTAAATAATGTAAAAATAAAAGTAATTTAAAAGAATTACATGCCATGATTTACGATCGAATATATCGCGAGCCGAATATTTGAGTGAACTTGTGCATTTTGAAATGTAAAATGAATAAAAATAATGATAAAATGATAATGAATAAAAATTATTATAATGGTTAACCAAAAAGAAAGTAGATAGAATAAGTGGACCGGCCACTACTAAAATGAAATGAATAGATTGATGTTAAATATTTATGTATCTTCTTCATCGCAAATCTCGCGAGCCGAATTTGTGAAAGAATTACAAGAATTTTGACTATGATTAAAATAAATAAATGAAAATTAATAAAAGTAATAAATATTTACGACATTCAATAGTACTTTGAGGTACTAACTTTTTATGTAACGAATTCCACCTCTTCCCAATGTTTTGAATTGGTGTCAGAGAGTGATGTCACGAATTATGACTAATGTTATTATAATTTAGATTTAGCATGTTTATTTTTGTGATAAGAATAAAAATGATTTTTTTTATAATGTTTTACTATTATTAAACTTAAGGCTATGGTATATTAAAATATATTTTTTTTGTGTTTAATCAAATACTGTTTTTTTTATATTAACTATTGTGTATGTTATGTAAAAAAAAAAAAAAACATATGTAATTTGTTTTTTTTTTCGTGCACCCCCGGAGGTGTAGTGGTGTATGTGTGCATGTACAATATAAGTACATGCTGTACGGTTTACGTACACATTCGTATTTACATTGTATTACTGTTAGGCCCTGGCCACAGCCAAGCGCGGCGCGAATTGCGGCGCGAAATGCGGCGCGACAAGCGGTGTGCGAGTGAAACAAATGGTAGACAACGTATGAAGTATGCCACAGCTAACGGCGACGCGAATTGCGGCGCGAACTGCGGCGCGAAGAGCGTCGCGCGGCATGCGGCGGCGAAGGGCGGCGCGGTGTGCGAGTGAAACAAATGCACTCGGGAGTATCAAGGCGGCCACAGCCAGAGCGGCGTATGCAGCGGCAGCGAGGGGACGTATTTGTGTTCGCGCGAACTAAATAAATCGGTTTGAAAATTTCGCTCCGCATCAAATGGATACCGAAAAACTGATAAGTGAGGTATTGAATAGGCCGGCATTGTGGATGTCGAAACATCCTCAACATAAATTCCGAAATATCATCAAAAAGTTGTGGAATGAAATAAAAGAACAGTTCCCAGGAAGTACTGGTATGTATTTATTTTATTACCTACCTACTGTACTGTAGTGTGTAGTGTAGGTAGGTGTAGGTAAGTGCTTGTGACGTATGTTATGTAGGTATATATGTAATAATTACTTGTATAATCATTAGTTATAGCTATTAAGTTTAGAATTTGTAGGATATAGCTACATTATCTAATATTTACATACATAAATACAAGTAACTTACAGACAATAAACCTAAACAAAATTACAAACATACTAAATACGCGCATAATAATATCATTCATAAAGTCATAACATAAAGCCGCCGCACGTTTGTACACACCCTTAGCTATACCAATACCTACAGTCCGGCCGCTAGCGCAGCCCTGGCGCTCGCTTGCCAAAGTACCTACATGTTCGTAGAGTTCTTGAAAAAAGGTCAAATCAAGAGTACATACCCTTTTTCCGAGATTTTGGTTACATTTAATAAAACACATTTAGGTATTTTAAAATATGTTTTTTATTTTGTAGTTAAAAATATCCAGAATTTTTTTAACTGTCACGTTAATTAAAACCTATCTTGTTAGATAGTTTAAAAAAGCCTATACTTGTGTTGAATTATTAAAATAGAACTTAAATTGATCTCGTATCCTTGTAGCTTGATTCGTAGCTCGATTATTCCGTCTTGATCTGTGTACGTTATTCATATTGTTCGAGTTTCCAACCTGCGATATAAACTGTTGAAAATCTGGATCTCGGTCGCCATCTCTTTCTCGTATAATATTGTGTAATAAGCACGAAGCTTTTATGATCAATATTGCGTGCTTTTTGTTTGCTTCTATACTTTTCATAAAAATACGAAATTTATTTGTCAGAATACCAAAAGCGCACTCAATTGTCACTCTTGCCCGGGATAATCTTTTGTTAAAAATTCTTTTTTCCGCATTTAAACCACCCGATGGATACGGGCGCATCAAATAATTTTTGAGAGGATAGGCTTCATCACCAATTAACACATATGGTAAAATCAGATTTGAATTTGGTAACCTCTGCCACGGTGGAACGTTGAATTTGTTTTCTGTTAATAGCTTATTTAATCTTGAAAAATGAAAAGTACCACCGTCACTTTGCTTGCCTTTCCCGCCCACTTCTACAATCATAAACTTGTAGTCTGCATCTGACACTCCTTGAAGAACTAGTGAAAAAAACTTTTTATAATTGTAATATGCACTTCCACTATTTGGTGGATTCATTATGCGAAAATGTTTGCCGTCTATCGCGCCCAAGCAATTTGGGAATTGCCACCGTGAGAAAAATAACTCTGCGTTACTTTTTAGTTTATCACATGTTGGTTGCGGCATATGTATTTGAACTAGATTTTTCCAAATTGCTTCTAAAGTTTTATAAATAACTTTAGCAACTGTACTTCGTCCTAATCGGTAAGTTTGAGCCAAAGACCTAAATGATCCTCCGTGACCGAGAAACCTGAAAAAAAAAGAAATTAAAAAATAATAATAATCTAATAGTTTATAGTTGTACATCCGCTAGAGTTGCGTGAAGATATACGGTCATAGGTTAGTTGTGATAATATGTTTATATATTCCTAGAACAATTTATACAACGTGTATTTTTTAAAGTGTACAACCTTCTTGGATATGATTCTAGTATTCTACTCACAAAAACAACACTTAGGGCTCCTTTAATTTAGCTGTTTCGTGCTGTAAGGCTGGTATGCGTTTTCGGTGCGTTTTTCGAACAGCAAAAGGAAAATTCGTTTGTTTTCATACAAATCTTGCCGTACGGCAGTATTTATAGTGTTGAGCGTTCGCCGCACGGCAGCCGGCAGTATTTATCGTGTTGAGCGTTCGCCGCACGGCAGCCGTACGGCAAGATTTGTATTTAAACAAAGGAACTTTGCTTTTGCTGTTCGAAAAATGCACCGAAAACGCATAGCATCCTTACAGCACGAAACGGCTAAATTAAAGAAGCCCTAACACACAGTTAACCGTACATTTTATGCAATATACTCGGGCAGTGGTGGCCGAGTGGTAACGGCCGTGACTTACGAGTTGTAAGTCGCGGGTTCGAACCCAGCCAGGCGCATTACTTTGTGTAATTTATTTCATCACCACTGCTCTCAAAACGGTGAAGGAAAACATAGTGAGGAAACCGGCATGTCCTAGAACCAAAAATTCGAAGACATGTGACATCCACCAAACCGCACTGGGCCCGCGTGGTGGATTATGGCCCAAGCCCTCTCCTAGAGAGTAGGCTGTGTCCCAACAGTGGGAACATTAGAAGGCTGATGACGATATATATACACCTGACAATTTTGAATTTTCAGATGAAAATTTAAAGAAAAAATGGAAGAACCTGAAAGACTGCTACCGTAAAGAACTCAAAAAAATACCTACATGTCGTTCTGGGGATGAAGGCTCAGATTATCAGTCTCAGTGGAAGTATTTCGAAATGTTATCATTTTTGAAAGACGAGTATTTGCCCGACGTAGGCGAGTCAAATTTAATAGAAGAAGAGACTTCTTCAATTATAGAATCCATAGAAGAATCCTCGCCGTCATCACCACCGCCGCAGCTCATTTCATCGATGCCATCACGTCCCACCTCCCCGGGCTCCCCGATACAACAAGCGCCAATTGCACATTCATCAAGACATCAGATACTGTCTTCTCAAGCTACCACCCAAAATGTCAGCGAAACACAAAAATCCTCTCGAAAACGATTGAAAGCAACTGAAATCCGGTCAGAGTATTTAGAAATAGAGAAAAAGAAATTGAAGTTATTGGAAGCTGACTTAGCAAGTAGTAAAGAAAAAGATACTCCCAAGTCCGATGATTATCACTTTCTGATGAGTTTATTGCCAGAAATGGAGAAACTTAATGTTTTACAGAAAATGAGACTAAGGACTAAGTTCACTCAAGCTTTGATGGAGGAAATTAGCTACAACCAATACCCAGGCTATTATACTCAACCTTCGTCTTCTGACTACAGTAATTATAATAATAATTCATAAGTTAATAAAAAGTTACGAACTTGATTGTTGTCAAATGCCAAAATTATAATTAAGTAAGTTCAATTAAAACAATTCTGTGATTCACAAACGTGTCCATGTTAAATATAAATAAATAAATACTTAGTTAAAATACTTAGTTAAGAAATTGATTGTTGTCAAATGCCAAAATTATAATTAAGTAAGTTCAATTAAAACCATTCTGTGATTCACAAACGTGTCCATGTTAAATATAAATAAATAAATACTTAGTTAAAATACTTAGTTAAGAAATTGATTGTTGTCAAATGCCAAAATTATAATTAAGTAAGTTCAATTAAAACAATTCTGTGATTCACAAACGTGTCCATGTTAAATATAAATAAATAAATACTTAGTTAAAATACTTAGTTAAGAAATTGATTGTTGTCAAATGCCAAAATTATAATTAAGTAAGTTCAATTAAAACAATTCTGTGATTCACAAACGTGTCCATGTTAAATATAAATAAATAAATACTTAGTTAAAATACTTAGTTAAGAAATTGATTGTTGTCAAATGCCAAAATTATAATTAAGAAGGTATAATTGAAAACAAATCTGCGATCACTGATCGGAATAGGCTGATTATATTTTCCTAAATGTATCAATTTTAAATATGAATAAATATACTTTTTTATAAATAAGTTGACTCTTTCATTATATAAACGATGTACTAACCTTAAAGTAAGAAACAGTTGTTCTGGAGGTGAAACAATTTTCTTAAAATTAACTGTAGCTGTCAAATCTTCTTTTATGTGGCCGAGTATGTAATCGAAGGTTTCTATGCTTGTCCTCGTATATTCAAAAAATTTTTCTGGATAGTTCCTATATTCGTGATAAAGCGTGTGAAATTCGCCAAGGTTTTTCCTTTTTTCATTAACTGGGTGCGTTCCAATTTTACAGTTAATGATATCTTGAGCTAAAAACGCATTAGTCTCAAGACAATATCGTGCCACTTTTGATAGGGCCATTATAAATAATACTGAGTACGTCCACCGCTCACGCCGCCGCGGTCGCAACTAGTCGAGCTGTGGCATACCAACGCAAATCGCGTCGCCCGCCGCGCCTCACGCCGCTAATGCATCGATGCATTAGCGGCGTAATTACCTACTCAGTGTGCGAACTAACTTTTAACCGAACAGATATGTTAGAATCACTTTCTCATATTTTGTACTTTCGTGAATAAACTTTTGAACTATACTACAAGAGGTTTCTATAACAAGCGCACTCACAACTACTTGTTAAACTAACAAACTAATAGTAATGTACAGTTACTAAACTGTACATTAAATGGTCCTTCGATTAGAACACTTGGTGTTCTCTGTGTCTAATAAAGTGTGATAGCGAATCGGTCTGCCTGGCCTCCCACAAGCGGGTCTCACCAGTGCAAATTGAGAGTCGAGTGTCATATAAAGGATACAGAATCACTGAGCAAAAGCTACCATTGGATTTTAACTGACCTCGCGAACAAGAAGAGTGTCGAAGAATTACTAAAACTATACCAGCGGTTAACTAAAGGTGCTTATATACGGTACTTAAACTACTTTTTACTTATTTTTTAACGTGTATTACATAAATATACCTACTTAAGCAACAGTTCTTAACTACTTACAATGGAGTTAATTACTAAGCAAGTTGGAGTCTTTGAAGATATTAAGACTTTGTGCTCTAATTATAAAAAGGATAGCGCATCCAGGAAAACTGTGGATTATCTGCAGAAACGTTTGACAAGCTTGGAAAAACTATGGGCAAGCTTTGACGAACAACATAAAATATTATTGGTAACAGTGGAAAACAAAAACATTGTGTATTTTAATAATGATATTTACGAAAAAACTCAGCACTTATACGAATCAACTAAGAAAAATATTTTGGAACTGCTTGCCTATCAACAGAAACAACAACTAGAAAATTTGGATTTTGACCTTACCGGACTTATGGGCGATGATACCGAAAATAACGTTAAAAATCTAATAACTCAACAAGAACGCAACTTTAAGGCCTTGAACAAAGCGATGTCAAAAATAAACATTAACACTATGACTGAAAAGTGGGAGTTGGAAGAACATCTTACTACTATGAAAACTAAATGGGAGCTGATAGACAAAGTACATTGGGAGCTAGAAGATGAACTAAAAGTGTCTAGTTCGGGCCAAGAGTACAATACAAAATACGAGGCCATGGAACAAAAGTACGACAATCTGAAACGAGATTTAAATTCCAAAATATGGTCAAGTATGCATTATCAGCGTTCCGCACCTAAAATTGAGGTACCTGAATTTTCAGGAAATTATGTTCACTGGATTACTTTCAAGGACATCTTCTGTGAAACTATACATAATAACCCTAGCATTTCCAAAGCACAAAAAATGCAACACTTAAAAACAAAATTGAAGGGCGAAGCAGAGCGTCTCGTCCACCACCTTTCAATCAGTGCGGATAACTACGATTCCTGCTGGCAGATATTAACACACCAATATGAACAACCTGTAATAACTTTACTTGTAGCGAAGACTAGGGTTGCCCCGCTCGCACAAAAATTATCTTTACCACGACTTGAACTTAGTGGTGCCCTACTCCTATCACAATTGGTAAACAAGGTCATTAAGTCGCTTCCGGAATACCAAATAACTGTGCAGGCATGGTGTGATTCGAAAGTAGTTCTTGCTTGGCTCCAAGGAGAAGCGGCTAAATACGAAAAATATGTGGAAAACCGTGTTATCAAGATTACACAAATTGTACCAGCTTCTCAGTGGTTTTATATTGAATCAAAAAATAATCCAGCTGATTGTGCAACCAGGGGATTATATCCAAAACAACTAGCAAAGGCAAACTTATGGTGGTCCGGCCCAGAGATGCTGAAAACACTCACAAGCAAATCTGAAGAACAACGTTGTTTATTTACAACGACAATCGAGAAGAAATGTCAAGTGACAGCCCTATGCAGAACTGATAATATCATACACAACTTATTATGTAAACAAAGTTCATTATTAAAAGTAGTCCGTATCATAGCTTGGATTACACGCTTCAGGACACATGCACTTAATAGCGCGACTACAATGAAGACATTTGATACCGGTCGGCAAATGAAAAACAATTTCTTAACGATAAATGAACTCGAGAACGCTATGAAAATAATAACAAGAAATTATCAACGATTTGAATTCAACTTGGAATACGATTTGTTAATTAAAAACAAACCCTTAACTTCGAAAAGTATTATTCGGAAATTGTACCCTTACTTGGATGAAGAAGGTATTATGCGTGTAGGCGGACGCTTGAACAAAACAAACTTACCTCGAGGAATGAAAAATCCTGCAATCATTCCTAGCAACTGCCGACTCACACAGCTACTGATTAACCAAGCTCATGCAGCGACACTACATGGCGGACCACGACTCATTCTATACCTATATATCTGAACACGAGCCACAACGAAGATATTACCGTGATCGAAAATCGACTGCGCTATATTAAAAATAAAGAACAACTTCCTGTGACGACTTTAACGAGTCATGACATACATCACTACACCATTTCTTATCTACTAATGAGTGTAATTGGAGTCGCAATAATCATATGGGTGATAATTAGACGCGGTCACTGTAACAATAACAAACAGTGTACTAGCCCTTCTAATAACGAGGAAGTTGAGATGCAAAGAATCGAACCTACTACTGCAATAAGGAAGTTGTTCCGGTCTCGCTCTATGATGGAACGGCCACATTCGAGGACAAGAGATGGGGCAAAGACTTCGGACTCTACAAGCCATACACGATCGAAGCCAACACCGAATAACCCTGATGTGGAATTCAATTTCTAAGAATTTATTTTATTGAATTTATATATTATAATTGTTTGCTTTGTACAAGTGATTCTTACATAATAATACTAGTTAATAATTTTGGTTACTTTCTCCGGGTTGGGAATATGTACGGTTTACGTACACATTCGTATTTACATTGTATTACTGTTACGCTGACAATGCATCACTCGATGCATTAGCGGCGTAATAAAGAACATTACCTACTCAGTGTGCGAACTAACTTTTAACCGAACAGATATGTTAGAATCACTTTCTCATATTTTGTACTTTCGTGAATAAACTTTTGAACTATACTACAAGAGGTTTCTATAACAAGCGCACTCACAACTACTTGTTAAACTAACAAACTAATAGTAATGTACAGTTACTAAACTGTACATTAAATGGTCCTTCGATTAGAACACTTGGTGTTCTCTGTGTCTAATAAAGTGTGATAGCGAATCGGTCTGCCTGGCCTCCCACAAGCGGGTCTCACCAGTGCAAATTGAGAGTCGAGTGTCATATAAAGGATACAGAATCACTGAGCAAAAGCTACCATTGGATTTTAACTGACCTCGCGAACAAGAAGAGTGTCGAAGAATTACTAAAACTATACCAGCGGTTAACTAAAGGTGCTTATATACGGTACTTAAACTACTTTTTACTTATTTTTTAACGTGTATTACATAAATATACCTACTTAAGCAACAGTTCTTAACTACTTACAATGGAGTTAATTACTAAGCAAGTTGGAGTCTTTGAAGATATTAAGACTTTGTGCTCTAATTATAAAAAGGATAGCGCATCCAGGAAAACTGTGGATTATCTGCAGAAACGTTTGACAAGCTTGGAAAAACTATGGGCAAGCTTTGACGAACAACATAAAATATTATTGGTAACAGTGGAAAACAAAAACATTGTGTATTTTAATAATGATATTTACGAAAAAACTCAGCACTTATACGAATCAACTAAGAAAAATATTTTGGAACTGCTTGCCTATCAACAGAAACAACAACTAGAAAATTTGGATTTTGACCTTACCGGACTTATGGGCGATGATACCGAAAATAACGTTAAAAATCTAATAACTCAACAAGAACGCAACTTTAAGGCCTTGAACAAAGCGATGTCAAAAATAAACATTAACACTATGACTGAAAAGTGGGAGTTGGAAGAACATCTTACTACTATGAAAACTAAATGGGAGCTGATAGACAAAGTACATTGGGAGCTAGAAGATGAACTAAAAGTGTCTAGTTCGGGCCAAGAGTACAATACAAAATACGAGGCCATGGAACAAAAGTACGACAATCTGAAACGAGATTTAAATTCCAAAATATGGTCAAGTATGCATTATCAGCGTTCCGCACCTAAAATTGAGGTACCTGAATTTTCAGGAAATTATGTTCACTGGATTACTTTCAAGGACATCTTCTGTGAAACTATACATAATAACCCTAGCATTTCCAAAGCACAAAAAATGCAACACTTAAAAACAAAATTGAAGGGCGAAGCAGAGCGTCTCGTCCACCACCTTTCAATCAGTGCGGATAACTACGATTCCTGCTGGCAGATATTAACACACCAATATGAACAACCTGTAATAACTTTACTTGTAGCGAAGACTAGGGTTGCCCCGCTCGCACAAAAATTATCTTTACCACGACTTGAACTTAGTGGTGCCCTACTCCTATCACAATTGGTAAACAAGGTCATTAAGTCGCTTCCGGAATACCAAATAACTGTGCAGGCATGGTGTGATTCGAAAGTAGTTCTTGCTTGGCTCCAAGGAGAAGCGGCTAAATACGAAAAATATGTGGAAAACCGTGTTATCAAGATTACACAAATTGTACCAGCTTCTCAGTGGTTTTATATTGAATCAAAAAATAATCCAGCTGATTGTGCAACCAGGGGATTATATCCAAAACAACTAGCAAAGGCAAACTTATGGTGGTCCGGCCCAGAGATGCTGAAAACACTCACAAGCAAATCTGAAGAACAACGTTGTTTATTTACAACGACAATCGAGAAGAAATGTCAAGTGACAGCCCTATGCAGAACTGATAATATCATACACAACTTATTATGTAAACAAAGTTCATTATTAAAAGTAGTCCGTATCATAGCTTGGATTACACGCTTCAGGACACATGCACTTAATAGCGCGACTACAATGAAGACATTTGATACCGGTCGGCAAATGAAAAACAATTTCTTAACGATAAATGAACTCGAGAACGCTATGAAAATAATAACAAGAAATTATCAACGATTTGAATTCAACTTGGAATACGATTTGTTAATTAAAAACAAACCCTTAACTTCGAAAAGTATTATTCGGAAATTGTACCCTTACTTGGATGAAGAAGGTATTATGCGTGTAGGCGGACGCTTGAACAAAACAAACTTACCTCGAGGAATGAAAAATCCTGCAATCATTCCTAGCAACTGCCGACTCACACAGCTACTGATTAACCAAGCTCATGCAGCGACACTACATGGCGGACCACGACTCATTCTATACCTATATATCTGAACACGAGCCACAACGAAGATATTACCGTGATCGAAAATCGACTGCGCTATATTAAAAATAAAGAACAACTTCCTGTGACGACTTTAACGAGTCATGACATACATCACTACACCATTTCTTATCTACTAATGAGTGTAATTGGAGTCGCAATAATCATATGGGTGATAATTAGACGCGGTCACTGTAACAATAACAAACAGTGTACTAGCCCTTCTAATAACGAGGAAGTTGAGATGCAAAGAATCGAACCTACTACTGCAATAAGGAAGTTGTTCCGGTCTCGCTCTATGATGGAACGGCCACATTCGAGGACAAGAGATGGGGCAAAGACTTCGGACTCTACAAGCCATACACGATCGAAGCCAACACCGAATAACCCTGATGTGGAATTCAATTTCTAAGAATTTATTTTATTGAATTTATATATTATAATTGTTTGCTTTGTACAAGTGATTCTTACATAATAATACTAGTTAATAATTTTGGTTACTTTCTCCGGGTTGGGAATATGTACGGTTTACGTACACATTCGTATTTACATTGTATTACTGTTACGCTGACAATGCATCACTCGATGCATTAGCGGCGTAATAAAGAACATTACCTACTCAGTGTGCGAACTAACTTTTAACCGAACAGATATGTTAGAATCACTTTCTCATATTTTGTACTTTCGTGAATAAACTTTTGAACTATACTACAAGAGGTTTCTATAACAAGCGCACTCACAACTACTTGTTAAACTAACAAACTAATAGTAATGTACAGTTACTAAACTGTACACATGCACTGTTATTAATAAAAGAGTCTTATAACGTAACTCGTGTGTATCACTTGTCCCTCCCATAAGTCCCATCCTTACAACGTACTACTCTATGATTTTTTTTATTACAAATAAAACAGCACATTTTAAGCACTTTAGCGTAAAAAACGAATTTTCCTAAAATTCGAGTTAGCGTAGTATAAATTGTTGGTGTCGCTTTGTTCACCAATATTGACAAAACAGGGAAAGACTAGGTATTTATTTATATAAGACATGCTTTTTACCCGTGTTTAACGAATAAAGATTATTTTACTTGTAAAAAAAAAAGAAAGTTGATGAAAACTTAAAAGCATGATTTCTGCGACATTTATCAAACTGTAATTCCTATGGTTGTCCGAATGATAATAGTTACTGCTGTTATCGATGACCAGAAAAATAAAAAACCTCTCCATATTTCGGAAATTTTCAAAACAAAAAAATGACAGCTGTCAAAAAACGTTTTCCCGCCAAAATTGTGTAAGTAACGAAATAATCCAAATAAAATTAAATGGAAGTACTTGAGGTTTTCGTAATTTTTCCTTTACATTAACTATAAGACCTTACTTCATGCGAAATTTCAAGTCTGTAGGTAGACTGGAAATATCCTGTAGGTTTTTACCCTTACTTTAAAATTTGAGACGAAAACGGCGATATCTCTTAATTGCGTAGGATTAGCAGTTAGATGTTTTTTACAGCTCTAAGAGGCAACAAGGCTTAGGTGAAAATTTCAGCTTGATACCTCTACGCGTT
Source organism: Schrankia costaestrigalis (assembly GCA_905475405.1). Lineage (NCBI taxonomy): Eukaryota > Metazoa > Arthropoda > Insecta > Lepidoptera > Erebidae > Schrankia > Schrankia costaestrigalis. The sequence goes on along the minus strand of FR997832.1, from coordinate 114,266 downwards.
CCTGTGATAAATGATCTTGCTTGACAGACGGACAAGAAAGTGATTCTATAAGGGTACCATTTCAAAATCGGTACGATACCCTAAAAATTAGGACGTGATTTTGATTTTACGGAGATTAAAAGCTGTAGCTTTAAAGCTCCGTTTACTGTAATTATTATTTTTTAGTTTAAAATCCGAAACAGATGTGTTTGTGTTTTGTTTTGGTTTACCATTATGGGTAATTGCATGGATCATGATCATAACACTTCCTGATTAATTACATTACGAGGCCTTCGATCAGGCACAGGCCATTTATGAAGAAGTCATGTCAAGTCAAGCTAAAAATGTTAAATACAGTTTGTCTATAAAGTCATGACAACAAATGAGGGCGCCACTGTGCTACACGTAGCAACCGTATTTCTATCTAGGTATGGATATTAAATTAAATGAACGGTTTTTTATTGAATCAGAGTAATAAAAACGCATGTACAGTGGGGGTAAGAAAACGTCCGTCAGTTTTCTTTTTCATTCGTTTGTGAAGCCGAAAACTCTTAATACCTTTTGAAACTAAAGCATTGTATAGACAAAACACATAAAACTATACTCACATAGTATGGTAATAAGGTTCAAATTCATTTTCACCTTTGGCTTACGTCTAGTTACATGTCAACATCAAACCTTTTTAATTAACTATTTAGTCTGTTCTGTTCTATTTTTTTATAATGGCTCCGAAGTTAATCGATAATTCTGCCAACAGGCCTGTTTAGTCATTACAAACTTTTAATTTGCTGTGATATCCTTTGTTTCATTGTCAATGTCTATTACTGTTAATTTATTACTGTTTAAATAATAATTTATTATACCTATAGCCACAGAATATAAAACTTGAATATTAAATAAGTAATATTAAATAATAGTAAATATTATTTCCGATTCACGAGCTGTCACGAAGGACTAATTTTGTAGCCTAGGTAACCGATATTGTATTGTCATCCCTACTAGTTACAGCCGACCATTGACTGCAATATTATGTCATATTCAATTGGTAAAGCAGAGTATCGCTCATACTGCATAAGCACACGAAAATAGGCCTTAAGGTGGCGGACCTTTAAATACCATGACTGTACACAGTTAATAAGGAGATTATTATTCATCACTTTCATCATAGGATTTTTTAAATATTCGCTGTTGAGATAACTTTCGTAGCCACCTTCATCGTCATCACTAAAGCTTTCTTTGCTGCTGCTATTATCGTCAGTATTTGCCCACAGGTGACGTCCTCTCTTGTAGTATTCTGATTCGAGCTTCTCGACGCGATGGCAACTGTTTTTCCAATCCAAGTTCCAGCTGTGATGCTGCTGAAGGCCCTTTTTAGAGATTGCCAACATTTTGTGACCTGCGGGAACCAAAATAGTTACTTGTTACATGAAAAAAAAAATAAAAAAATTCTGTTATTTTATATATCAATTAAATCTATACTAATCATCATAACAGCCCATTAATGTCCCACTGCAGGGACGGGCCTACTCCCGCCTATTGCATTTAAAATTTTGCGTAGAACTTCAAGACTACAATTAAAATCCATCTCAATTCTAGCTATAACCTGCAATTATCTGAGGGTTGGAGCCTGAAATTTTACAAAAGTTATGTTGATTGAACATTTGATTATACTTACAATAAATTTAGACATACCTAGACACAAAATACAAAATGGGATGGAAAGAATAACTGCAATACCTAACTAAAATTTATTCAGTGTTAAATATAAAACAACAAGATATCATTTAACATGGAATTACTAAGAACTAAATAATAAAAAAAATATTATAATATTGCAATTAATTATTTATTGACGACAGACCAGTTCATGCGAAAGTGACATACTTAGTTTATTTATCAACCGTAATATAGACTTAAAGCAGTTAATTCAAATTCAAAATTGGTATAAATCTTGACTGAATTATACTAATGCAACTGATAATGTATCAACAGAAAAGTTCGTACTACAATATTTCTTACTTTTAATGACAATCTTACCTACAAATAATATGCTATAGTACGCAATGCCTGTTTTTGGTCTCTAAATCTCAAATGGAGTGAATTTATTACTTGAGACAGATTACAAAACACAGTAACACGATTACATAGCCATCAAAGTTGGAGTTCGCCCATAAACATCATCCAAATCACATAAAACTTGACTAGCTTCGTGCTCCGTCAAACATCGCCTTATAACTTTAAAAATCACTTCCCGCGTGCCACTTTGATTTACTCTACTCATTGTTTATGTTGTTCTTCGTAAGTCAGTATTAGTTTATTGTAGATTAATGAACTAATAAAAATCCCAAAATGAAAACCGTTCCGCAACTTCTACTCGATGACAGCTCATGTACACACAGCAACTACAACCTACTGTTCAACAAATCTACCTATGAGTAAGGGACTCATAAACGCCTCATAAATTTTAGTAAATTGATTAATTAGCATAGACTCTTACATTGTTTAGTATAAGGTTGGTTTTCGTAATAAAAATCTCGCTTAATAGTGATTTAATGTAAGAGGCGTTTATGAGTAAGGGGGCTAATAGGTACGGTATGACAGTTCTGACAAATTGAATAATAAGGTTGGGATAAACAAATCGATTACTATAATTTTCGAAATTTAAGAGATCGATTACTATCCGATTTTTAAGACAATTTAATAATTAATCTCATTATTAGTAAAGGGTATTGATCCTTACTTGATTAACTTTGTAAAAAAACACCACATATTGCAAATTCTCTAGTTTTTACATCAATCGCACTCTTTGATCATCATCATTCCCCTGCCCTTATCCCAATTTTTTTTTTTTTTATTTGGTGTCGGCGCAGCATGTCTTCTTCTTCCATTCTGTTCTATCAGACGTCATATCACAAATCACACTCTTCGCAGCCATATCGTCTTTCACACAATCCATCCATCGTTTCTTTGGTCGTCCTCTTCCCCTATATCCATCCACATACATGTTCAACACCTTTCTTACCACATGATTCTCATTCCTCCGCATAACATGCCTATACCATGACAGCCGGTTGCCACGTAGCTTTTCTGCTACCGGTGCCACTTTCAAACTTCTTCTTACATACTTATTTCTTACTCTATCCGCTCTCGTAACACCACACATTCCTCTTAACATTCTCATCTCTGCTACATGCAATTGTCTTTCATTCATCCCTTTTGTGGCCCAACTCTCTGATCCATACAGGACGGCAGGTCTGATCATGGTCTTATAGATCTTCCCCTTAAATTTAAGGGGAATGTGCGGGTCACAAATGGTTCCCGTGACCTGCCGCCATTTCATCCATCCTATGTTAATTCGGTGCTTGACGGCCCGATCTACTTCGCCATCGCTTTGGATGCAAGAACCGAGATACCGGAAGTCGGAGCAGACTGGAAGTCGCACGCCATCAAGCGCTATGGCTTCAGGACTGGAGAGACCGCCGAAATCGCAGAACATGCATTCTGTCTTGGTTCTGCTGATTTTCAAGCCAACACTCTCCAGTTTCTGTTGCCAACGCTCCAATCTGCTCTGGATCTCAGGTCCATCCTCCCCAACCAGAACAATGTCATCGGCAAACAGCATGCACCAGGGTGCCTCTTCCTGTATGCCCGCCGTCAAGGCGTCCATAATCAGTAGGAAGAGGTAAAGACTTAAAGCCGACCCTTGGTGCAAGCCTACCCCCACACTGAACTGGTCGGAGTTGCCAGCAGACGATCGGACGTATGTACTGGCTTGCCTGTACATAGCACGAATTAACTCCACATACTTCCCAGGTACACCTTTCTCTTTCATGGCCCACCACAACACTTCCCGAGGCACCCTATCATACGCTTTTTCGAGGTCAATGAACACCATGTGCAAGTTCTTGTGAACACGTCTGTACTTCTCGCACAATTGGCGGAGTGCAAATATGGCGTCCGTTGTACCTCAACCTGGCATGAAACCAAACTGGTTCTCAGTAATCTCACTCTCTTCTCTCAATCTTTTCTCTATCACCTTTTCCCATACTTTCATAGTATGTGACATGAGCTTAATTCCTCTATAGTTGTTACAATCCTGGACATCCCCTTTATTTTTGAAGATGGGTACTAGCGAGCTAGTACACCATTCTTGTGGGATGTCTTCTTCATGCAACAACTTATTGAAGAACGCAGTCAGCCACATACTTCCTTTATACTTTAACACCTTCCATACTTCAACTGGTATTTCATCCGGTCCCAAAGCCTTTCCATCTTTCATACTTTTAACTGCTGTTATAACTTCATCCACGCTAATTTCTCTTACCAGTCCCTTATTTACCTGTGCCTCTTCGAGTATACCATTCCAGTCATTCTCTTCGTTCATAAGCTTTTCAAAATACACCTTCCATCGCTCTTTTATTTCATCATCTTTACACAATACCTTACCAAACTCATCTTTCATACATTTCATATGTATTACATCTCTCGCTCGCCTTTCTCTCACTCTCGTAATTCGGTAGAGTTCTTTTTGGCCATTTGGGGTATCCAGGTTCTCGTATAACCTCTCCTGCGCCGTAGCCCTGGCAACTGCTACCACCTTCTTTGCCCTCTTTTTGCATTCATTGTAAACTGCCTTTTTGTCATCTTTCAAACTTGCATTCAAAATTTCTACACCTTGCCATTTTTTAAACGCCACCTTTTTCTCTCTAAAGGCGTTTTGTACCTTTTCATTCCACCACCATGTATCCCTATCTATCAGACCTTTACCTTTTGACTCTCCAGACACATCTTTTGCGACTTCTCTTATGCACTTTGCCATCTCACTCCAGCATATCGACACCAGAAGTATCAATTAACGTAAGGGACAAAACACGACTTTTCAGGAGAGCCAAAAAACCATTCCGATTTTACAAATTCTTCTGTAACTTTTTATTAGTTGCCCTAATCTTAAAAATGTCTAAGACAAAGTTTCTTATAATTTTCTCTTCTTTATAACTATAAATAAAATATTTACGTAAACTTACGCGTTTAGAAAATAGCATGTCCCTTACATTAAAAAAAGTTGCTTAGTTCCTGCTAGTTGTCCTTTAAGGCACTCAAGCTTTCAATGGAATCTATCCCATATTAAAGTAAGCACCAAGTTTAATAGGAAACTATACCACATATCTACTGTAAAGGACATAAACTACTATCAACTGGATGAAATATGATGTATGATAAACTAATTTTGGACCTGATATCTTTATTATTAAGTCCATTAGTAAAATTATACCTAAACTTACAATATTTTTAAATTATTTTGGAAATTTTGGAGAAAATTCGGACTGGTCGAACAGTAAATACGACTGTGGTAAATGCAGGTAGGCAGTTCCTAGAGACAGGATCTTATGAACGGAGACCAGGTCACAGTCGTAAGCTGTGTAATTTGACTTGGCATAACCGTTTTATCGTCAGAAATGTGCTCAGGGACTGGTTCATTACAGCAATTCAAGCACGTAACCAACTCCAAGAAGTTAAAAATGTGTGTGGGGGTATACGTACGGTCAGAAGAAGGATAAGCTTTTAAAACTGCTAAAGGACACAGGTTCATATTTCTCTCGTGAGTACAGGCAATGGACAATATATATAAGGCCTTTTCGTCTATTGCAGACGATTTATGAGGTGGTGTCTGTGATACATCGCTTTTGATGACTGTACAGACCGATACCACAGGCTTGACAAAAGAAGTAACTGGACATTAGTGTCGAACCACGTTCATGTAGTTTCTATCTCTTGTCAGCAAGCACTCCAATCCAGGCTTCATCACAAAATTTGCGACCCTCTCCGACACGTTTGCGCCACTCAGGACGTTTTTCCGCGAGCTTCTCTCAGTCACGGTGGTCGATTTTAAATGCTGCCATGTTTCGCTTGGTGCAGTCTTTGAAACGAAGCAGCGGCCTTCCAACATCTCTTTTTCCATTCGCTACTGCACCAAGGAGAACACGTCGTTGTAATGGAGAGGGTTCCATCCTATGCACATGCCCTAGCCAACGCAGACGTCTCTATTTAAGAAGCACTGTCAGAAAGGGCAGCTGTGCGATTTCTAGAACCTTCTCGTTTGTCATCTTGTCCTGCCATGCTAAGCCCAAGATCTTTCGTAAGCAACGCATGTAACATAAGTTAAGACGACGGCGACGTTCTTGTTTTGCATACGATGTCCAGATTTCAGCTCCGTACAAGAGTATGCTTAAGATGGAAGCCTGAAAGACAACCATCTTGGTCTTAGTAGTATGGTGCTTATTGTACCATACCCTTGTACCTAGCTTTCCGTACATGGTTGCCGCCTTGCCAATACGGATGTCGATCCGTCGAGAGCATTCGAAAAATGTGGTGTTTACAGACGAATATCGGATATCATTAAGTTATCCTGAAGGTCGTCAGAGTTCTTACAGGCACAAAAATAAAAGGTTTGCCCCATGTGCCCCTTGAAACTGTGGTGTGCCAAGGTGGTTCAATAATGTTTTGGGTGGCATCATTTACGGGGATCGTACTTAGACTTGATTATTTTTTAAAGTGGTGGTGTAAACGCAGAAAATATGTTACAGAGGCTAAGAACCTCATGTGATGCCAATTGCACCATATATTGGGAAATAATTTCTGTTAATCCATGATAGTGCCCGGCCACACATCCCTAAAAATCACAACTGAATACCTGAATAAGGGTGTGATTCGAAAATTACTATGGCCTCCTTAAAGTTCAGACTTAAATCTTATGAAACATGTCTAGGACAATTAACTAAATGTTATAGTTTTTATGGCTGTTTCTCATTTTGTTGATTTTTTAAGAAATTTTGTTCAATATCATCATTCCCCTGCCCTTATCCCAATTTTATTTGGGGTCGGCGCAGCAAGTCTTCTTCTTCCATACTTTCCTATCAGACGTCATCTCACAAGTAACACTCTTCGCAGCCATATCGTCTTTCACACAATCCATCCATCGTTTCTTTGGTCGTCCTCTTCCCCTATATCCATCCACACACATGTCCAACACCTTCCTCACCACATGACTCTCATTCCTCCGCATAACATGCCTATACCATGACAGCCGGCTGCCGCGTAGTTTTTCTGCTACCGGTGCCACTTTCAAACTTCCTCTTACATACTCATTTCTAACTCTATCCGCTCTCGTAACACCACACATTCCTCTTAACATTCTCATCTCTGCTACATGCAATTGTCTTTCATTCATCCCTTTTGTGGGCCAACTCTCTGATCCATACAAGACGGCAGGTCTAATCATGGTCTTATAGATCTTCCCCTTAAATTTAAGGGGAATGCGGGGGTCACAGATGGTTCCCGTGACCTGCCGCCATTTCATCCATCCTATGTTAATTCGGAGCTTGACCGCCCGATCTACTTCGCCATCGCTTTGGATGCACGAACCGAGATACCGGAAGTCGGAGCAGACTGGAAGGCGCACTCCATCAAGCGCTATGGCTTCAGGACTGGAGAGACCGCCGAAATCGCAGAACATGTATTCTGTCTTGGTTCTGCTGATTTTCAAGCCAACACTCTCCAGTTTCTGTTGCCAACATTCCAATCTGCTCTGGATCTCAGGTCCATCCTCCCCAACCAGAACAATGTCATCGGCAAACAGCATGCACCAGGGTGCCTCTTCCTGTATGTCCGCCGTCAAGGCGTCCATAATCAGTAGGAAGAGGTAAGGACTTAAAGCCGACCCTTGGTGCAAGCCTACCGCCACACTGAACTGGTCGGAGTTGCCAGCAGACGATCGGACGTATGTACTGGCTTGCCTGTACATAGCACGAATTAACTCTACATACTTCCCAGGTAAACCTTTCTCTTTCACGGCCCACCACAACACTTCTCGAGGCACCCTATCATACGCTTTTTCGAGGTCAATGAACACCAAATTTTGTTCAATAAATGTTTTTAATTCATACTTTTAATTAAGTAAAATATTTGATAATACTGAAAAATACTGTGTAATGTAAATTTTTTCGAAATTTTAGACATAATTAAAGGTGGGCCCTTGAATGTATATTAAGGTAAGCGACAAATTAAAGTAAAGTTATGTATTGTGTTTTAACGTAAAGGTCATATTGTGAGAATTGTACAAAACTTTTGTTTAGTGTAAGGGACTGAATTGCATTTCAGAACTATTTACATTATTTTTTCTAACACGTAAAAATATTTACGTCCGTTAAATTATTTTTTTAGTATAAAAAACAGTCTAGACCTTCGAAAACGTGTACTGTAAGGGACATTTTTTAACGATAGAGAAATTTCAAATATACCAAACGATAGAGCGTGAAATTCCGAATCCAACGGTATATATAACTCATTTTGGCCAAAATGTCCCTTACGTTAATTGATACTTCTGGTGTCGAATGTTCACAGATTTTCCTTCCATCTCACTCATTTCCTTCATCTTGTCCACAACTTGATTCCTAAACATACTAGCACATTCTTCCTTCTGGGGGCGGTTTTTCCGGTTTTTGGGCGAGACACTTAATTTGACCTCCAAAACAATCAGTCTGTGTTGGGTAACTAGTGCTTCGCCTGGCAGCACTTTGCAATTTTTAACACAGCATAGACTCCTTCGCTTTATTAGGAAATAGTCTATCTGTGTCGCGTGGTGGCCACTCCTGTAAGTTATGAGATGTTCCTCTTTTTTCTTAAACCACGTGTTTGTTATGGCCAGGTCGAAGGCACAGGCAGCTTGTAGCAGTGTCTCTCCGTCTGCGTTCCGGTTTCCGAATCCCCAACCACCATGCACTCTCTCATATCCAACACTCTCTCTTCCTACGTGCCCATTAAAATCACCACGTATATAAACTTCCTCACTGTCCTGCACATTCATCATCAAGCAGTCAAAGTCCTCCCAAAACTTCTCTTTTACGCTCTCCTCACAACCTGACTGTGGTGCATATGCACTTATTATATTTAAAGTGACACCGTCCACAATCAGTTTAACCGCTATCAATCTATCGTTCACTCTTTTAACATCAACCACACTTTCTTTCAACCTGTTATCTAAAACTACCCCCACTCCATTTCTCTTGCCGTCACTACCACAATAGTAGAACTTATATCCTTCCCCTATCTCTCGAGCTCTTTCACCCTTCCATTTTGTCTCTTGCAAACACGCCACGTTTATCCTTCGCCTCTTTAACACATCCGCTAACTCTCTTCCTCTTCCAGTCATCGTTCCCACATTCCAACTCGCACACTTCAACCTTAATTCTTTCACACTTTGGACTCGCCTCTTACGTCGCACCCGCCCGTTTTGATGCGACAACCCTTGTCCATTTCCCACAGTAGCCGGGTGCTGCCCCTGCGCGTCGCCTGTGGGGTACGCCCTAACCCTATCGCTCACTTTATTTATTCTTCTCATGCTGCTAGTGGTTTTGGCTATATTTTATTTACGGCCGGCCGCCTGCCTGACGCCAACCCTCCTTGGGAATGCTGTTGTTGGTGGTTCACCCCCACCAAGAGGTTGACCCGAGATGCTAGGTGATAGGCACCGGGTCGTGGTATCCCTTAGTCGCCTCTTACGACACCCACGGGAGGATATGGGGCAGTCCTATTCTAACCGGGAACCGCGCGGTAGTGCGGGGGTCGCACTCTTTGATATGGATGAAAATTTCTGGAAAATAGCATTTTAATGCTTATGTTAACGTTTATGCAATAGAAAACACGTAAATTACTTTGATTTAACCACTATCTTCTTAAATTTTAAATAAATGTAATTTTTCCAACTTCAAATTTTACAGATATAAATTAATTTCACCATTTGACATACCTAATTTGTAGATTCGAGAATTTTGTCTTTGATTCCTATTTCTCAAAGGTCAAATACTAAAGTCTTTAGTCTGTGGTTGACACGAAACCATAGTGGTTTACCTTTATATTCAAGTCGTAATAAATAAACAGTAGTATTAGATCTAGTACTTTAACCCCCTTACTCATAAACACCTCTTAAATTTAGTCACTGTTTAGCGAGTTTTTTATTAGCAAAACCAACCTTATGCCAAACAAAACCGAAAGAATTTAAGCTAATCAATTGACTAAAATTCAAGAGGTTTTTATTAGTAAGGGGGTTAGAGAATAAAAAAAAATTCTAAACATTACTTTTATATTAATTATAATTAATTAAATAAAAGTAAGTAATTAATAAAAAAAGGATTTTTTTTATTCACTACTAAGACCTTAATAAGTTGCCTCCCGTCACCTTCGACCACGTCGTCGTGTAATAGTAAGTTACGTGTCTAACGATAATAACGATTTTTCGTATATGTAAACGATTTTTTTGCATACAAGTGTATCCGAAGAGTCGCAACACTGCGAGCAGTGACCTAACTACGTGACTTTGCAATGAGGTCAAGAATAGAACTATTAGATATTATTTACTACGTAAATATGTGTTATTTTGCTTTGTTTGAAAGTTTTCAATTAAATTTTGAACGAATCCCAAAAAGTACTCGATGGAATGTAATAAAACTCCAATGGCGAGTGGAAAGCTTTTATATTTAACTAGAAAACATAGTTATGCTATACGATGAACATAAAAATATCTTACCTATAAATTAAACAACGCCATCTGTTGGTGGCTTAATTAAACTTATTATGTTAAACAAATAGAACATTAAACATTCCGCCCGGCATGGACGACTCAGTTCATAATAGAGACAATTTATACTTATCTAAAAAACAATTATACTTATCTAAAAATGAATTCTAAAAACTAAAAACATGTTAAAACATACACAAACTAGGAAATGATGTAATTATTCAGCTACTGGCAGCTTGATTAATTTTGACACTGGTCGTTTTATGACAGTATTTTTGCAACGTAAACTAACGACGCGAGTAACTGCATCAGATTATGGATGTTTATCTATAACTACACCGAAAAGCCATCTACCAGGTGGCAAATTGTCTTCTTCAATTAAAACGACATCTCCAATTTCCGGCCCAGACAAGAGCTCCTTCCACTTGTGACGTTGGAGAAATTGAGTAAGATACTCTTGCGACCAGCGTCGCCAAAAGGTTTGGACCATTCGTTGTGTGAGCTGCCAACGTTTAAGGCTGGTGATGTTTTTCGCCTTGTAATTATGGTCGGGAATGAGAACTAATGGTTCTCCTACCAAAAAATGCCAAGGTGGTTTTCCTTGAGACCTAGGTGAGTAAAATCTTTTACACCAAGCCAGCACTCTTAGAAGACAACGCAATGACGAAAACCTTTGGAATAAGGAATCCCCTTCGAAGTCGCAGGTAAGTGTATGTACTTTTATCTTAGGTTTTTTAGCTTCTAAGTTAGTTTTAAGTGAATTAACTTTACTATAAAGCATCGTATCTAGGTGTAGCCATTCAGGACTACGTTTCCAGATTTTTAAACTGGTGAAACCTGATGGCTGTACTCCCCGAGACGCATAATCCGCAGGGTTGTCTATGGAGACTACGTGTGACCACTGATTCGCATCTGTCAAGGTAAGTATCTCAGACACTCAATTTGCGAGAAAGGTTTGCCATCTACTGGGATGGCTACTAAGACAAGCGAGTACGATGGATAAATCAGTCCAAGCATGTAGATTATGTTTAATTTTAGCAGCTAAAGGGAATTTATGACCTTCATCTTTAGCTAGCTGTTGTAGCGATCTTACGGCTAGAAATGGTGCAGAAGGTGTACCAAAAGTTACCCCAAAGGAGACGAAAATGTTGCAACTCCTCATCAGGATTCTGACGCCAATAAGTGCGCTGAAAATCGACATCTTCGTTAGACACCTTTACTTGCCGGTATATTTTGACAATATCGGCAACAATGGTAATTGGGTAACAACGCCATTTTATTACTAAATGCCTTAACTCTGCTTGCAGTGTAGGTCCTGTCATTAAGTCACTATTAAGTGACGCACCATTAGAACCTGAACAAGAGGCGTCAAACACAACTCTTACTTTGCTGGTAGTCTTATCTTGTCTCACTACCGCATGATGGGGTAAATATACTGCATTTGACTTGTATGGATCATTTACTATCTCCGTATGGCCCATTGCTACATACTCCTGAATGACATTAGAATACTCGACCTTTAATTCTGGGTTTTTCATTAAACGTCTCTCTAGCATGAGAAAGCATTTGCGAGCAATGTCCCTAGAGTTACTATACGTGCATAATGGATTACCGGTCTTAAAAGGAAGTCTGACCACATACCTGCCAAACGAATCGCGGCGAGTTGTACATTTGAACAGCTTTTCACACTTCTCCACTTCAATAGTAAGATGCTTGATCTTACGAGATGGTTCGGACTCCATCTCCCAAAACTTCTTCAAAAGTTCATTATCTTCAGCAGCAGTGACATGCATGCTGATACTGTGACAAAACTCACCTTCTTTTGTGTCATCCGTGATGCACGACGAGATAACTCTACCTGACAAAATCCAGCCAAGTTTGGTCTTCTGCCCTACGACATCACCCGGAGCATCATTTATGAGACCACTTCACAAAACTTGGCTATACACCTCCGCCCCCAATAGCAGATCTATCTTGTTTGGCTTCGCAAAGAATGGATCTGTTAGTTCCAAAGTTGAAAAAACTGACGACACCTAGGCTTGAGTGCGAGGTAAAAGGCACGACAATTTATCTAAAACATGAGCTTTACTCAAAATAATAAAATTAGGATCTAGACGGGACTGAAGTTTTAAATGAACGGTGGACTTCGACTTAATAGCCGACTCCCGGTCACCCCCTATACCTGTAATAAAATTAGCCTCAGAAACTTTTTTGAGACCTAGCAATTGTACTGCTGATTCCGTCACAAAAGGCGCTTGTTATCCCTGATCCAACAGGGATCTTAGTACGACCATAGTACCAGCCCTGTGAGACTCTGCGTTAACTAAAGCAGTAGCCAGTAGTACTTGGTTAGGCGACGTGACATAACACGAAGTTATGTTGGAGACGTCTGACGATGTTGACGGAGGTTCATAATCATCATCTGGTGAGGATGCAGTCACAGTAGCCACAACACTTCTTGATGAGTCAGCCTGGACGGAGCCATTGGCTGATTGCTGGCTTTGGGATGTAAAAGAGTATGATGTTTTCTCTGACATAGACGACACCTGGTAGACACTTTACATTGGTAAACGGAATGACTTGAACTTAAGCAGTTAAAACATAAGTGGTGAGTCTGAGCAAAGTTACGTCTTTCGTCGTTAGTTTCCTTTGCAAACTTTTTACAATTAGCCATTTTGTGACTGTCAGCGCAATAAGTACAAACCACTGGTGTAGTGGTGTTAGTAGTGACATGATTCGATGGTATTTTATTTTGGATCGTGTTATCTAAGAACTGTGTAGACAAAATATCTGTCTTCTAAAAATTTATAGAACATTGCCATAGTATAGTCTATTTAAACGGACTTGCTTTAAAACGTATTACATATATGGCGTCGTGTCAACCACAGACTAAAGACTTTAGTCTTTGATTTTTGAAAAATGTATAGGAATCAAGAACAAAATTCTATAATCTACAAATGTCAAATGATAAAATTAATTTTATCTGTGAAATTTTTCGTTGGAAAAAATTATATTTATTTAAAATTTATGAAAGATATTGGATAAATCAAAGTGATTTACGTGTTTTCTATTGCATAAATGTTTAATGCTACTTTCCAGAAATTTTCATCCATATCAAAGTGTGTAATTGATGTAAAAACTAGTGAACTTGCAATATGTGGTGTTTGTTTACTAAATAAATCAAGTAAGAATGAATACGGTTTAGTGTCGAAGTTACTACTTCTTTGTTGAAAGGATTAAGATGTTAATCAAACTCCGTAATTATCACGTAAGTTAGTAAGTTTAATGTCTTTAATTTAACAATGTATCACACCTTATATATATTCTTAAATAACTCTGAACACTTATTAAAAGACACTACTAACAATAGTAAATTACTTTGAAGTTATTAGAATACAAATATCGTTCACTTATACTTTTGGCGCGTAGCAACTGACTGGCGAGAGGCGAGGCGACGGCGACGCCGACGCCGACGCCGACCGCGCATGCGCGCTCGCACACCGACCGCGCATGCGCGACCGCACACCGAGCGTGGCGCTCGCGTCGGCGGCCAGTCATTGGCCGCCCGAACCCCTCGCAGATTTGAAATATTATTATGTCTTTATTATAGTTGCAAAGATACATTACATTTTTAACTTACATTAATCCTTAAATCTAAATGCAGAAAACTATTCATTTTTAAGTACATACATCTTCTAATGATATGAAATAATTAATATCCATAAAGGTATTTGGTTACTGTCTTACAGGATAAACTTTACATTATTAAGTGGCGTACGAAGTAGGCCACACCACTCCCCCCCCCCAGCGACCAGCTAAGAGAGATAATGAGAGGGAAAGCGTACCTTACGTCCCGACCTCGTCGTTGTTAATTTTTTTTGGGCACTAGGTAATGCTTCGGTAGGTAAGTTGTTTGTAAAGTTTTGTGTTTTGTTGTGTGGTTGTGCTTGTGTGTGTGTACTGGAAGTAGATGTATTAAGACCGGTGTATGTATCTGTGTTATTTAGTATGTAAGCGGGTTTGATTCTATCTACAGAGACTGTGGTTGGCTTGCCTTTCACCATTATCTTGAATACCTTATCTCCACGCTCTAACACCTCATAAGGACCGGAATAAGGACTTTTAAGAGAGCCACCTGCTGTGTCGTCGCGTAAGAAGACGTGTGAGGAAGTGGCTAGATTTTTAAAAACGAAGGTCTGATGTGTAGTTGAATGACGTGAAGCTGGTCGAGGCTGTAATTTGCTGGCAAATGATCGTAACCTGGACACAAAATCGGGCATGGCAAGTTCGTTGTGACTGTCAGTGCTGAAGAAGTCACCAGGGAGACGTAGTGATTCGCCGTAAGTCAACTCAGCAGTGGAGGCCTCAAGATCTTCCCTGTGTGCACAACGAATACCTAACAGAACGATTGGTAAAGAATCTACCCAGTTATCATTAGCGTGACATTTGATAGCGGCTTTCAAGTGGCGATGAAAACGCTCCACCAGCCCGTTGCACGCTGGGTGGTAAGCTGTTGTTTGCTTGTGCTGAAAACCAATTGCCTGTGATAGGCTTTTAAACAACGATGACTCAAATTGTCTACCTCTGTCAGTTACTATGGTGCTGGGGCATCCAAAACGAGAAATCCATCCACTAACTAATGCCTTGGCAACCGTGTCTGCAGAAATATCTTGTAGTGGTATTACCTCAGGCCATCTTGTGAACCTATCTACGGCTGTGAGGCAATATCTAAATCCTTGACAAAGTGGCAGTGGTCCAATTAGGTCAATGTGGATAAAGGTAAATCGTGCCTGTGGAAGTTTAAAAGAACCAAGAGGTGAGTGATTGTGACGTGAAACTTTTGAACGCTGGCAGGCAATGCAACTACGAGTCCATTCTCGGCAGTCTTTTCTAATACCTGGCCACACGTACCTGTCAGTGACTAATTTAGTAGTTGCGTTGGCCCCAGGATGGCTAAGTCCATGAAGAGTGTCAAATACCTGCCTACGAAATGATTTCGTTACGAACGGCCTTTTGAGGTCTCTTTTGTCCTCACAGTATAGTTCCGTGTTGGAACTACCAATTCTTACCTTTTTAAGCTGCAGAGACGTGTTGCTGCTCAGAAGAAGGTTGAGCTCATCGTCTGTGGCTTGAGAAACCGCTAATTGTTCAAGGCTTATGGGTTGTACTATTTCTTCTATCCGTGATAAGCTATCAGCAACCACATTGTCCTTACCTGCGATGTGTCGGATGTCGGTGGTAAACTGGGATATGAAGTTGAGGTGCCGGTGCTGTCTAGGAGAACAATTATCTTTTCGCTGTTGGAATGCGTAAGTTATTGGCTTATGATCTGTGAAGATGATAAAATCCGTAGCCTCAATCATGTGGCGAAAGTATTTTATCGCTTCATAAATTGCGAGCAATTCCCTGTCGTAGGGTGAATACTTTCGCTGCGTGGAACTTAGCTTTCGTGAGAAAAATGACAGGGGCTGCCACGACTCACCTTGTAACTGCTGAAGTACTGCTCCCATTGCTGTGTCTGATGCATCTGTTACCACAGACAGTTTAGTCTCAGACGAAGGATGAGCTAGCAGAGCTGCCTGACATAGCCCATTTTTGCATGCCTCAAATGCTTCGAGCTGCATGTGGGTAAAATACACTGGTGTGGAACCTTTAACTGATCCTGTCAGCAATGCATTTAAAGGGGCTTGAAGTGTGGCTGCGTTGGGTATGAACCTGCGGTAAAAATTTATCATGCCTAGAAACCTGCGTAATTCTCTTACCGTCTTTGGTGCGGGAAATTGCTTAATGGCATCTACCTTCTCTGGCAAGGGTTTCGTGCCCTCTGCAGAAATTGCATAGCCAAGGAACTTTACCTCTGAAGCGCCGAAGATGCACTTTGAAGTGTTCACCGTTAACCCGTATTGGTCGAGCCTGGTGAAGAGCTGGTGAAGGTGCTGCTCATGAACTCCTGCGTCCCTAGAGAAGATCAAAAAATCATCGATATACGGATAACAGAAATCCAAACCGCGAGTTACCTCATCCACAAATCGTTGAAATGTTTGGCTAGCATTTCGGAGACCAAAAGTCATGAAAGGAAATTCATAAAGGCCAAACGGTGTAGTTATTGCTGTTTTTTGTATATCACTTTCGTGGACGGGAATTTGGTTATAGGCCTTAGTGAGGTCCACTGTGGAAAATACTTTACAACCTGCTAAATTGTGTGCAAAATCATGTATGTGGCGAACAGGGTACTGGTCAGGTATGGTTCTTGCATTTAACAACCTATAGTCGCCGCAAGGACGCCAGCCATTATCCTTCTTAGGTACAAGGTGGAGGGGCGACGACCAAGGCGACTCTGAGGGTCTGCATGTCCCATTCTGTAACATAGCCTCAAACTCAGATTTCGCGATTTTAAGTTTGTCGGGTGCAAGTCTTCGTGGTGTGCATGAAGTAGGAGGACCTGGTGTTAAACGGATATGGTGTTCGGTGTTGTGTTTTGATGTGCGGTGTATGCCAGAAGGGCGAGTGATGCCTGGATATTGTGCTAGTATGTGATGATAAACTGTATTACCTGACATTACCTTAACCGAAGAAATATTGTCGGATGCTCGCACAGGTGACGCCGGGGAGGACAGCGTTGTATTGCCATCAATTAACCTCTGACGTCTCACATCTACTATTAAATTATAAAATGATAAAAAATCAACACCTATTATAGCCTTCGTTACATCCGCTACTATAAAGCGCCAAGCATAGTCGCGGCGCAAGCCTAGGTTAAGCGATAAATGAGTAAAGCCGTAAGTATTTATTACTGTGCCGTTCGCGGCACATAGCTCAAAGTTAGCTTTAGGTCTATACTCTTTTAACGCTTTACGAGGAAACACACAAAGATCACTGCCTGTATCTACTAAAAAATCAGTCTTTGTTCTCAAGTCCGTAACAAATAAGCGACCGGTAGTCGGACAGCCGTCGGCCGCGTTTATCGACTGTCCTACACTTTTCCCGCGTAATTACATGGCTTCACACACTTTCTAGCACTGTCACCGAACTTATGATGATACCAGCAATTGGGAAACTTCTCGACGTTATGTTGAGACCTATTTGACGCCGAATGATCACGACTGCGACTGTGATGAGTTGACCGACCTCTTAGTTGCGATATCCTGTCCACCTTCGATGTCAAAGCTTGGACTTGTTTTGTTAGTTCCGCTATTTGGAACGACATATTATTATTGCTTGAGGCGGTAGTGGCCGCAGCTGCTGCTACTTGCTGCGAAGTTGTCGGCACGACGTCGTGGATTTTGTCCGCTAGATCCGCGATCTCCTCGAGGGGAACCTTGGCCTGCGACGCAATTATGGACTGTGTCCCGCCTGGCAACCTGCTGGTCCACATTGTTTTGAGGAACTCCTCCGGTATTCCTGGCCCAGCCAAGTGCCGTAGGTGTCGTAAGAATTGGGAGGGCTTGCGGTCTCCCAACTCCTCGTGGGTGAGTAGTTGTAATACTTTCTTCTCCCGCGACGCGGAAAGCCGTTTCACCAGCTCCGTCTTCAACCGTTCATACCTATTTGGCATCGATGTGTCGGTTATGATGTCTTCAACCTCCGATGCGTGTATGGGGTCGAGCTGGCTCATCGCATGATGAAACTTGGTCGCGTCAACGATTATGCCAGCTAACACGAATTGGCTCTCTAGCTGCGCAAACCATAATCCCGGCTTGTCCGGGTAAAATGGCGGCATCCGTACGCCGACCCTATTTAATTCAAAGGGCGTGGCACGTGCCTCCATGCCGCTACCGCTTTCTCCAGTGGTTGTTTTATTCTCGTTCATTATTTTTCGTGTTCTTTTGCGGGGTCACCAGTTTAGTGTCGAAGTTACTACTTCTTTGTTGAAAGGATTAAGATGTTAATCAAACTCCGTAATTATCACGTAAGTTAGTAAGTTTAATGTCTTTAATTTAACAATGTATCACACCTTATATATATTCTTAAATAACTCTGAACACTTATTAAAAGACACTACTAACAATAGTAAATTACTTTGAAGTTATTAGAATACAAATATCGTTCACTTATACTTTTGGCGCGTAGCAACTGACTGGCGAGAGGCGAGGCGACGGCGACGGCGACGCCGACGCCGACGCCGACCGCGCATGCGCGACCGCACACCGAGCGTGGCGCTCGCGTCGGCGGCCAGTCATTGGCCGCCCGAACCCCTCGCAGATTTGAAATATTATTATGTCTTTATTATAGTTGCAAAGATACATTACATTTTTAACTTACATTAATCCTTAAATCTAAATGCAGAAAACTATTCATTTTTAAGTACATACATCTTCTAATGATATGAAATAATTAATATCCATAAAGGTATTTGGTTACTGTCTTACAGGATAAACTTTACATTATTAAGTGGCGTACGAAGTAGGCCACAACGGTATAGGTTAGGTAGTTCTTGATTGGACTCAGTTGCCTTTAATTTTTGACTTGACTCAGTTTCCTTTATGTTTTTTTTTTTTTGCCATAGGTAGCTGGTTCATATCCAGCTCGAAGACCATGTACGAATCCCAAAAAGTACTCGATGGAATATAATAGCGAGTGGAAAGCTTTTAAATTTAACTAGAAAACATAGTTATGCTATACGATGAACATAAAAATATCTTACCTATAAATTAAACAACGCCATCTGTTGGTGGCTTAATTAAACTTATTATGTTAAACAAATAGAACATTAAACTATTTATTAAGAATTGTACATTTTAGATACAATAATTAAATCTTTCTTAATTCATGGTTTTACGAAAAAGGTTTTCGAAACTGAATAATGTACGCATGAACAAAGTTGTTTCAGTTCGAAAAATATGAAACGTCATATTGTACCTTTTAGATTTTGTTGAACTGTAGACACTCATGTACTTTAATACCTTGAAATAAGACACAATTTCAAATGAAAATGTTTAACTTGATGTGTTGCTGTGTGTACAGTCATGGTATTTAAAGGTCCGCCACCTTAAGGCCTATTTTCGTGTGCTTATGCAGTATGAGCGATACTCTGCTTTACCAATTGAATATGACATAATATTGCAGTCAATGGTCGGCTGTCACTAGTAGGGATGACAATACAATATCGGTTACCTAGGATACAAAATTAGTCCTTCGTGAATGCTCGTGAATCGGAAATAATATTTATTATTATTTAATATTACTTATTTAATATTCAAGTTTTATATTCTGTGGCTATAGGTATAATAAATTATTATTTAAACAGTAATAAATAAACAGTAATAGACATTGACAATGAAACAGAGGATATCACAGCAAATTAAAAGTTTGTAATGACTAAACAGGCCTGTTGGCAGAATTATCGATTTACTTAGGAGCCATTTTAAAAAAATAGAACAGAACAGACTAAATAGTTCATTAAAAAGGTTTGATGTTGACATAATAATAATAAATAATAAAAATTTTATTCATGAAATTTTTGACACATATTCACTTACAATAATATACAATATACCTACAGTGTAGTTTGACCAGAAGTGTCTCACGAGTATGAACGTTGGCACCTGTACTTATGAAATCATAGTTCTACAGGTTCCAGCGCCTTCCCTTGTTGAGGATATGGTATGTATACGAAAATATTATTGTACAACTATTCTAATTTTACTAGTTTTAGATCTATACAATATATTCTATTATGATTTTATAATGAGATGAGTTTGTGTGTGTGTGTGTGTTTACGTGTTCATATTTGTGTGTTTGTGATACTATGGTAAAGATTTTAAAAGCTTTTCTGTATGTTCGTAATTTAAGGACTTTAACCATTTAGTTAAGGATACTTTAAATTCTTTTTTAGGTAAGTGATGAATGTAAATATGTTTGTTAATACGATTATATAATCTAGCGCTTAGGATATAAGAACTTCTGCCGGCAAAACTGGTTCTATGGGGTATTATGGTACATATTCGGTCCTTCCTACGCTTGTCGGTGCTTTGGAGAGGCACAGTTACATGCTTTCGAAGTGCGGTTTGGAGCACAAAGAGCTGTCTCACCGTGAGCACGGAAGAATCCTGGTATAATGACATGTAACTAGACGTAGACCAAAGGTGAAAATGAATTTGACCCTTTTTATCATACTGTGTGAGTATAGTTTTATGTGTTTTGTCTATACAATGCTTTAGTTTCAAAAGGTATTAAGAGTTTTAGGCTTCACAAACGAATGAAAAAGAAAACTGGCGGACGTTTTCGGTCACCCACTGTACAATAAGTCTATTTTGAATTTCAGTGTTGCCAGACACTTGAACAATTTAGTTCCTCAAACTTTAATTTCATGACTTTATAGACAAATTGTAAGTTCTCTTATTTATGGAGAATAATAATATTTTATTTTTATTTTATTTTATAAAAAATGAAGTAAAATTATAATATAAATAAAATTTAATAAAAACACTGTTAATAAGTATCTGTTAATTTTATTACGATGTTTAGAGCCGTTTACATGGCGGCAGAATCTTAAGCAACGCAACGAAGCCATATTTAAAAAAATCGTTGTCAAAACTCTTGTCAAACATCTATTTAGTATTTTCATTCTGCTTCAGTCAGTCCGTTCTGTTCATTCAATTTTTAATTCTTCTCAAATCAGAAATATTTTATTATAAAAGTACCTACTTTTTAAGCGTTTATGGCTAGGTGTCTACTTGTAACAAATAATTAAGTGAAAAAGTAATGTTTTAGTAGATAAGTGTAACAAAATCAGTGATAATATGGCACAGCGCTTCCCCGCAGGTGGCCCAAGCCCGGCGCCACCTCCGGGCGCTATGCAGCCGCAACAGCGATATCCTGGCCCAGCTCAGCCACAGGGATCATCTATGCCGCCTAGGCCTTATCCAGGACCTAATTTCCCTGTAAGTCAAACTTATTTATTACCTACGCTTTTAATGAAAAGTAGGTAAATAATGTTTACATTGAAATATTTTAGCGTCATCAGTGTTTTCGTTATAAAAGTTTTCGATTTTACTTCTCCTGATTGTATACTTCTATCTATATACAATGTGTCTTACTTCTTACACTTATAGTTGTTACACTATAAGTGTAGTACATAATAAACTCTAATAAATAGTTTAAAATTTGTGTATACAACTTAATTATTTATTGAAGATCTGAAGTTAACTATGGTACCATACGAAACTAACATCCCTGTAGATCACTTCCTAATGACAAACAAACATATTAACTTGATTCAATGAGATAAAACGAAACAAAAACATGTCTATTATAAACTTATATTTGCTAACACATTGTAAGAAGAGTTCCTTAAACCTACATTAAAATTATAGATTCAAAGATTGTATAAGTGTTTTCCTCTATTGCTTGATTGATTGACTGGTCTGCATAAGTATAATAATATATTTTTCTGATGTATGAGTTATATTATTGTAAAGTTTCATTAAAATCTATTTAGTAGGTGTTATGTAAAGAGTAATAAACATTTATAATAACTTTCTCATTCAACATAATAAAGTCCTTTTTAGGTTATTGATTCTGTATGTAGTGTAGTGTATGGCATTTTTTTTGCCTAAGAAAATGGGCAGAAATATGTTTTATATTATTTAGTGTCTTAAATTTTTATGAATACAAAAGCAAATCTACTCATCCGTAGAACAAAGTTTGATCTGCAGATAGCTAGTTTTCATTAGAAGCTAGATACTAGAACTAAGAGACCTAAAAGTTTGATTTTTTTACATGGTCTGTCATAACAACATACCAAAAAATCCGAATGTAAGGTCTCATAGTTCTAGAATCATCATCATCATCATCATAACAGCCCATTAATGTCCCACTGCAAGGACGGGCCTCCTCCTCTGACGGAGGGATACATGGCCTACTAATACCACGCTGGCCAAACGAATTGGTATAGGGTTTAATTTCAAGTTTTCCTTCTTTTTATTTCGTTAATATAATATTTATGAGTCGGTTTTTACGACACCCATAGGATGACATGAGTTTGTGACATATTGTATTCTTACTCCCTCACAGTTCTAGAATAACACAAGTAAACAACTTCTCTAGCTTCTAATGAAAACTAGCTACCTGCAGATCGATCTTTTTTCTACGGAGTAGTCGAAATTATCTTAAATAACATTAATTTTAAAATAAATTATTTGTATCTGTATACTGTCCAGTTGCTATGACGTTTTGTTTGTAGTTACCACAGAGTAGATCATAATATTATTATGTATATTGGTAGACCACAGAATACATTTATAAATAGTTCTGATGTTGACTCTGCGATGGATTCTTTGGAGTTTTTGCTTATTTTCTAAAGATTTAATCTAAAATTATTTGTTTCTCTGAAGTTGCTAATGAAAAAAATTACATATTTAGGTTCAGCAACACATGCCTATTTTTTAAAGTATTTGTTCAATGCCTCTTTTAGGTATTACCTACATAAAATAATGTATGGAGCTCTGTCATTGTTCTTTTTGCCCTGCCACCCACCACCCACTACTTTTTTAGGGTTTATGTTTTTATACAGTATCAGTCAGTAATGTGATTATACTATTTTTGTAAGTAATTAAAAAAATATTACAGTAAATAATGATTACTTAAATTAAACTACAAGAATTAATCTTTGTGCTTATATTACTAAAATAAAAAAATAAAAATAGCCTTTATTCAATTACATGTTTCTATAATAAAAGTATTTGGTAGTATTTTTTAAATTTCCTTAACCAGGTTGTCCTTCTTGGACATAGGCCTCCTCCAACACTCGCCATTCTTGACGGTTTAAAGCAGAGCTGCGCCAACCTTGAGGCAAGTCATCTTCCCATCTTCTTTGTGGCCGTCCCCTTGCTCTTTTTCCATCTCGTGGGTACCAGGAAACGACTTCTTTAGTCCATTTCTAATACAGTTATAATTATACATACTATTATACATATATTATACAATATAGTTTATACTACTACATACTATTTAATACAATAGCAGTGTTGGCAGTCCATACTCGCATACTAACTATGAAAAAATAAAAAACAGTAGGTATTAGCTAATTAGGTTTTTGCTAATAAAAAGCTTATATTATCAAGTAATTACTATGTTATTATACTATTTAAAAAGATACATTCAGAATCAATAATTTCCTCATGACAGAAATCTTGTATAAGCCGATCTTTGGCTCACAGGATTGTTGACTTGTGGAATGTTGATTTGGTGATTGGCAAGGGCAGGTTTGTTCGTCTTAATTGCGTGGTCTTTTGGGATGTTAGTTTCTCGCGGAAACATGAGCTTAATGAGTATGACATGCTTTTTCTAATATGACTAAAGTAATATGTCAGGTCTCAATAACGACATGCAGATATCTTCCGAGATTATAGTAACTCTTTTTACCATTAGTGTTTAATCGTCTGCTGAGTTCAGGACTGAATATGGCGTGTAGGTGGTCTTTTTAGTAGTGCCTTCCTTAACAAATTAAACGCTCTGTCTTTCATTTGTGGTCAGTCCATTTTTAGCTCTAGCAAGCAATAGACTCACTGCCTCACATATGTTCCCATATACTCTGTCGTGACATGGCGGGTAATGACTTCTATCCAAAAGCACTTTGCAGCGTACCAATAAATGTCTAGCCGTACCAATTCCTTTGCCACATTTCGTGCAAGTTTTGTCTGTGTCTTTTCCCCATCGTACAAGATCGCTGCGTTTGGGGAGAGACGATTGGAAGGCGTCGAGGTAGTTTTTCCATCGTTAACTAACTCTGCGCTCTTAAATTTCTGTCATACTTTTGTATCTGTACTCACCAGTTGTAACTGTCGCGCAGGCTCGCAGCGGCTTCACCCCGCCACCCGTGGGCGCGGGGGGCGGCGCGCGGGCGGCAGGCGGCGCGGCGTACGGCGGCGGCGCGGCGCCGGGCAGCGCGGGGGTGGGGCCGGTGCGCGCCCCTCCCCCCGCGCCCGGCGCCCCCGCCCCGCCCCCCGCCAAGCGCGCAGGGGACGCGCGGGCGCCGCTGCCGGGCGCGCACAAGCCGCTGTACGGCGCGGAGTACGGCGGCGCGGGGGGTGCGGGGGCGGGGGGCGCTCCCGCCAAGCGCAAGAAGCGCCTCGCGGACAAGATCCTGCCGCAGAAGGTGCGCGACCTGGTGCCGGAGTCGCAGGCCTACATGGACCTGCTCGCCTTCGAGCGGAAACTCGACGCGACCATCATGCGCAAGCGACTCGACATCCAGGAGGCGCTCAAGAGACCTATGAAACAGAAGAGGAAACTGAGAATATTCATATCGAACACGTTTTATCCAGGTAGGTCTATCGACGCTACGAAACTAACTTAAAATGCGGTCGTCCACCCCATAATCAAAGAGTACCTATACCTATTCAATTTTATCTCCACGCAAGTATTCATCATAACAGCCCATTAATGTCCCCCTGCAGGGACGGACCTCCTCCCGTGACGGAGGGATACTTGGCCTACTAATACCACGCTGGCCAGACGGATTGGTATAGGGTTTAATTTCAAGCTTTCTTCTACTTTGTTAAATAAATTTAACTCTCACTTTTCTTCGTTGGGCAAAAAACTATCTGATCGCATTCTTTTAGATCTAACCGAAACTGAACAGTCTCTTGCGGCCAAATTTAATCAACATCAAAATTCACCCAGATTTTCATTATTCTTTTCACCTACTGACGTAGAAGAAGTCGGGAAGTATATTACTCAACTAAAAAACGATAGTGCACCAGGACCAGATAAAATAAACACGCGTTTATTAAAAAGCTTAAAAACATCAATTGTCAAACCTATTACACATCTTATTAACTTAAGCCTAAGGACAGGCACCTTCCCAGAACGCTGGAAAACCGCTGCAGTAAGTCCCATTCATAAGGATGGATTAACAGACTTACCTGATAATTATAGGCCCATAGCACTTCTCGACATTATCTCAAAAATTTTTAGAAAAGATTGTAAATACGCGCTTAACCAAATATCTAGATAAACACAAACTCATATCTACGAACCAGTACGGGTTTAGAAAAGGGAGATCCACCGAAGACGCGGCCTGCATGTTGACTTCTACAGTGGCCTCTTATATAGAAAAAGGAGATTCCACCCTAGCTGTCTTTATTGATCTGGCAAAAGCATTTGATACCGTATCGATTGCTATTTTGCTAAAAAAACTACAAGCATCAGGTGTTAGAGGAATTGCTTTGAAATGGTTTCAGAGTTACCTTTCTGGTCGCCGACAATTCGTTAAAGTACAAGATTTTTTTTTTTTTTTTTTATCTTTATTTAATAAAAGGACTTG
The DNA here is from genome assembly GCA_905475405.1 of Schrankia costaestrigalis. NCBI lineage: Eukaryota > Metazoa > Arthropoda > Insecta > Lepidoptera > Erebidae > Schrankia > Schrankia costaestrigalis. Next base: position 88,446 of record FR997832.1, on the reverse strand, counting down.
GTTCACAAAACGAAGCGACCATGTCGTCCTCGTAATACTACGCTACAATACTACCGTATTTACATTTCACTTAATAACTATACTTACTACTACTTACTTAATACTTATCTAACTTTCAAGCCAAACTTAACTAATTTATACAAAGCCTTAGCAGAGCTTGAAACAGGATCAGACAATATTGTATTGCAGCTACCGACATTGAATGCCATCTCATTTATTGTATTAAATGTTTCTCGTCTTAATGTTTCATTTCGAACACACTCCACTAAAATATGATATATATCCTCTATAGTGTCACACTCAGTACAATTTGGAGACGTCACTTTCTTCATCAAGAATGCAAACTTGTTTAGTGGAATGTGACCGGAACGAATTCTAAACGCTGTTATCAATGTACTCCTATCCAAAGTACTAGTCTCAAACCACGGACAATGAAAAGGCTTAGATCTTATTGTTTTATACCACGCCCCTTTAGATGTTGATTCTTTATTCAAATACTCTTGCCATTTTAAATACATCTGTTCCTTTACCAAAGGTATTACATCAGTGTAATAGGGTACAACGCTGTATGGTATACCGTCTGTTATTGCGGTCTTTGCCAGTCGGTCCGCCTCTTCATTGCCATAAATGCCGACATGTGATGGAATCCATTGAAAAACAACGTTTTTGTTGGAAAACATAAGCTCCCTTATCGTCTCTAATATACAGTATGCTATCGGAAGCCCTCGAAAGGTCGAGGTGCACCGAGCTACATGTTGTAGAGCGCTTCTCGCGTCCGTTAAAATGACAAAATTATTATGACAAATAGTTTTAATATAAGAAAGGGCCTCAGAGAGTGCAATTAATTCACAATTCATAATAGAAATATTACCTTCAATTTTATATTTAATCTTAGTTTGAGACTGAGGGTCAAACATAGCAGCCCCTACACCAGTGTTGTCTTTCGACCCATCAGTGTAAATTTTATAAAAATATTGGTACTTATTTACTAATAATTCACAACATTTGTCCTTAAAATATGATTTATCTAGTTCTTTTTTAGAGCCAACAGCGCCCTCTATAGTAAATAACAAGTTATCATGTACATTAATATTTTGGACCCAAGTATCCAACCGAAACATTTCCAGCTTTGCAGAAGAATAAATGTTAATATTTTTTAACCACTCATCAATTTCTACCAATAGTGGAGTTTTCTTTCTCGTCCAGTAGCCTGGATTTTTACATTGATTAGAAAGTTGCTTTAAAGAGTTCATAATATTATCATTTTGTAAACTAAAATTTTTTAACCAGAATTTACTACCTAGATAGTACCTTCTTATGTAAAGGGGCTGGAGACATAATTCATTCTGCATAACATGAATTGGAGAGCTTTTAATAAAACCCCCTATAACACGCATACATTGATTTTGTACCTTATCGAGTTTGCTTAGGTGACTCTTAACACTCGAATCATAAATGAAACTCCCATAATCTAATCTACTACGTATTATTGATATGTATAACCTCCGTAAATGTTTCGGGTGGATACCCCAGTCCCCACCTGCTAATATTGTTAAAGTACAAGATGACACAAGTGAATCTCTTCCCATCTCGTTTGGCGTTCCGCAAGGAAGCATTCTCGGTCCAACTCTTTTTACACTATACATAAACAATATATTAGAACTCCCATTGACAAACGCAGATATAATAGCTTATGCTGATGACACTGCCATCATATTTCACGGCAATAACTGGGAAAGCGCCTACCACCATGCGGAAATGGGTCTATCTATAATAGCAAATACCCTTAAGCAAAACCTATTAACACTCAACATTAAAAAAACTAAATACCTTACCTTCTTTAAAACTCAAACCTCAAAACCACCCAATACTAACAAACTCAAATTTCACAATTGTAGCACTAAAGATTTTCCAGCACACTCGTTGATTGTTCGTGTTCTTATTTGGATCGAGTTAATACTTTTACCTACTTAGGTATTGCTCTGGATGAAAACTTATCATATAAATCTCATATTACACTATTATCGGCCCGCGTTAGAAAAATTATTCATATTATGAAAAAACTCAGAGACTGCACTCCGCTTAATGTTAATGTACAGTATTTTACGCGCTATGTCAATCTATTCTTCAGTACGGTATATTGGTTTGGGGTGGTGCTGGGAAATCAACATTCATAAATATAGAACGATCTCAAAGAGCTGTCCTGAAGGTAATGCTAAAGAAACCTTTTCGTTTTCCCACAGACTTACTTTACACAGTCCTTCCGGTATTACGAGTTCGACAGTTATTCATACTTAAAGCTACTCTTTCGATACACAAAACACTAAAACTCAGACCTGACTACCAGCAAATTGTGTCTAAGCGAGTCTTCTATATACCCATCGCTCGTACCAGATCCCTCTTGGCCCGACGGTGTCCCCTATTTCTACACACCAGCATCTACAATGAAGTTAATAAGCGGCTTAATGTTAACAATCTATCACTTTATTCTTGTAAGCTTCAAGTAAAAAAATGGCTGTTGCAAATAACTTATGCTGAAACGGAAAACATTATACATAGGTAACCCTCCTAAATGTCAACGCTCATACTCCTCTCCCCGTCGTCCACACACATAAACCCTCCCACACACACATACTCATACAGAAACACACAAACACTCACAAGTTAAAAACAACGTCATTCACAGACGCACACAAAGATGTTTTATTATTAAATTTTTATTATTTAGTTTTTTTAATTGATTTGATTTAGTTTAACTTTATTATGTTTTTTTTTTCTCAATTTTTATATAGGCCTATTTAATAATGTTTAATTCAATGTAACACAAATTTTGTCACAACTTTGGTCTTCAAAATACAAGCCTCGGCTTAGTTTGGAAACCACCGTTACCCCAGTAGACTGTTACAACACTAAATTTATGTCATTATACCACTAATACACCCTTAATATGTAAATTAGTTTTAATAGCAATCAAACTGTAACATTATGATTTTGTAACTTGTTTTTGGTTGAATAAATTTATTCTTATTCTTATATTCTTAAGCTTTCCTTCTTTTTACTTCGTAAAGATACTATTTACGGTTAGTCCCTTAGTCGGTTTTTACGACACCCATGGGATGAGATGGAGTGGTGACATATTGTATTCTTACTCCGTCACCACACGGACACAAGTATTAGGGATTTCTATTCCTAAATTGCCACTTGTTTTTTTCCCTTCCCATGACATAGTGTCCTTAAAACGTAGCGTTGAGTTGTAGCATAATGGGCAAACTGGTAGGGTGATGACGATGCAAAAACGCACTTTCGCGATTACCGTCAATTGATCGAATCACTGCACACTGTATTCAACTTTCCATAACTTAATGTACTATTAGAAGTAAAATCCGGTATTTTAGGTAGGCGCTAAATGTGGTCTATTGGATGATGACCCCTTACGTGCTTTGTAATATTAATTAGCTACATATAACATTATGACTCAATGTGATAAAAGATAGGTAATAGCTACTGGTGCATTATGTTCCAGGTCAAGGAGACAACGCGGTGCCCTCGTGGGAGCTGCGTGTTGAGGGACGGCTGCTCGATGATACCAAGAACGATCCTAATAAAGTAATTAGCTATTTTTTATTTTATACCTTCGTAGTTAATTAAAAATTGCTTAATAATGTTTAATTTGTTAAATTAAACATATTATAGGCAGATTACCTTATATGCTCGTCATTATGTACACGTAGAGTAACGGGTGCGGTAGGTGTTGCAGGTGAAGCGCAAGTTCTCGTCGTTCTTCAAGTCGCTGGTGATCGAGCTGGACAAGGAGCTGTACGGGCCCGACAACCACCTGGTGGAGTGGCACCGCACGCTCACCACGCAGGAGACGGACGGCTTCCAGGTGAAGCGGCCCGGGTACAAGAACGTGCGCTGCACCATCCTGCTGCTGCTGGACTACCAGCCGCTGCAGTTCAAGCTGGACCAGCGCCTGGCGCGCCTGCTGGGCGTGCACACGCAGACGCGCCCCGTCATCGTCAACGCGCTGTGGCAGTACGTGAAGACGCACCGCCTGCAGGACCCGCACGAGCGCGAGTACGTGCTGTGCGACAAGTACCTGGAGCAGATCTTCGGCACGCCGCGCATGAAGCTGGCCGAGGTGCCGGGCCGCCTGGGGGCGCTGCTGCACCCGCCCGACCCCATCGTCATCAACCACGTCATCGCCGTCGAGCCGCCGCACGACACCAAGCAGACGGCCTGCTACGACATCGACGTCGAGGTACGTCACTCACACACACACACACACACACACACTACACTACTCCGTGTGCTCTTGTGATTAGAGCTGCGGCAATGTGAACTACGTAATACGTTTTACAAACCCTGTCTAACCGAGTTGAATTCGACGAGTGACCTTCTCAAAGTTGAACTAACCTAGTTGATCTAACTGTCCCAAGTAAATAATAATATTATCTTCGAGATCATGACGACCTCGGTGGCGCGACGGTAGCGCAAGCGGCTGCCGTGCAAGAGGTTGTGGGTTCGATCCCTACGCAGGACAATAATTTGTGAGATCCACAAATTATTGTCCTGGTCTGGGTGTTCTTTGTGTCCGTTAATTGATGTTTGTAAAAGGTCCCCGCGACACAGGGCATGAACCCTAGTGCGGGAGTTGTCTTTTTAAAAGAGTGTAGAGCCGTCATTGGTTAGACGTTTTATTGGAAAACTCAACATTTTCGTAATAAAACTACTTGCCTAACAGCTTGCCACCACCTCCTTTGTGCAAATACCGGCTTTCTCCATTAGCCGCCGTATTCGAGTCATTTGTAGCGGACAGTCATTTGAATTTCTTACGGTTAATGCTGTTATGGCCCAGCGAATCGCCTTGTTGCCCACTGTTTTTGTTCTACATGACAATTATAAATGGACACTATACGGGCTATAAATTGCTATGTTATGACAGTACTCTGCATGGGCAATATACTGGATATCCTGCGGTTAAACAAAACAGGTTTTGATCTTGATATCTGTCTTTTCACAATAAAAGTGTCATCATTCTTTCCTCATCCTTACCATTACAAAACATTCGTAATATCCTAGGTATGGACATACACAATATCAATCAGAATAACTATACCAAGAGACCCTTTAAATCTACATCCTAAAAACTCTGGTCCGGAAGAGAATAACGTTTTTCCCATCGGCATAGTTCTGTCTCTTATACAAGATTGTGCGTGGAATATTGCCCTCGCATCTAGAAGGGTTCTGGATATTACTAACTGGATTCTTTTGATTCGAGCAACAATGTGCTGGCCGTATTACAATGTCTGCCTCATAACGTTTTCAGGCCATGTGATGTACGCAGGAAATTGAGGTATCTCGACGCCCAGTGGTCCAGACAGGATAACCCATATCGCCCTATTGGCGGAGTTGTCTCCCGTGCTAACGTGCCTATACCGCCTCTCGTGCCAGTCCGGGACTGTGCCCCATGCCTGGAACGAGGCCATTGTGCAACCTGTTCCCAAGCAGGGATATATATATCAGACCCCCTAAAATTACCGGCTAATAATGGTTACGTTAGTGTTCTGCATGGCGATGGAGCAGATTCTTAATACCCAGATAATCTTAGAGCCCATTCTCAACGACCGGCAATACGGGCTTCGTTCAAACCGGTCAACAGCAGGGTGACGTCCTAGCGTACCTAATGCACCTTTTGGATGACGCTATCAACAAGCAGGGCGAGGCTTTGGCGGTAAGTCTGGATATCGTCGTGGCTTTCATTAGGGTCTGACCTTCTTTGCAAGCTTGCGGCTTATGGTCTTCCCAACCATTTCTGTAAGTGGATATCCGGTTTCCTGCACGAGTGAAAAATACGTATTATAGTCGACGAAGGCATGTCGAGGCTCGTGTCAGTCAATGCCCGTTTCCCACAAGGCACCCACTCTTTTCCTTTTGCATATCAGTGATTTGCTTTCTTCTGACCGCATTTATTGTTATGCAAATGCCAGCACTTTACACGGCTGTTATTTTACGTATGCAACCGGGAAGACCTCGCCAGGAACCATTCGGCCTTTGAGCAAGTCTAAGTGTGGTGCTCCTACAACTTAGTTGAGTTCAATGTCCTAAAAACACAAGTTTGCGCGTTTAGCACCAAATAGACCTACTTTTTGTCACTATCTTCTCTTCAAGGCACATCGCAGACAAAATTAAACAGCTTAGGGATAAACCTTCGACATGATTTAAACGACCGTAAACATATCGAAGGAGTTTTATCATGGCTTATGTAAACTTGGTGTCCTGAACAGTGTATGACACTACTGCACTCTAGAGCAGCGGTACCTGCATTATAAAACGCAGGTTCGGAGTAGCAGCATGGAGTACAGTTTGCATCTTTGGGACTACTGTACCAAGTATATCATGGAAGCCCTAGACCGACTGCAGCGACATGCGTTCCGCATAGTTGATAACACCCAGGTCACGGACCACGCGGAGTCGCTACAGCTTCGCGTCTCTTAGCAAGTTCTATCGCATTTATTTTGGCCTTCATCATCAGCATCTCTGCATCACCCAAGGTTGACTGGAAAAGAATGCCTTAGGCATTAAGTCCGCCTTTGTACAATATTGTAATAAAGTGTTAAACAAATAAATAAATGTACCATGGAGAGAGCTCTGTAGAGCTATTCGATCTTGGCCCTTCTCCCTTTCATACCATGCCCACTCGTGCCCGTTTGCGGTGTCATACTCAGACGGTCTGTCAGCTATCGACTGGCACCAGGAATTTCTTCCTATACCGGCTCACGTATTTCCTACATCGTATGGCAAGGTGATGATGACGGAGTTTATTTATTTAGACAACCATCCGTTGACTTCATGTTGGCATGGCACGATATGGCCATATTGCCGTGTTTTTTTATTTAAAAAAAAGACATTAAGACTTTAGTTCCTGCAACTGCTCAGAGACGATGAAGATCAATCGTAAAATTATGTCAAGCAACGACATATGAATTACTTCCAACATTATTAGAATTCCGAGTAGGGTTTTATGAGAAATAATTAAATATCTGTATCCAAATAACCACGTATCGCAAAATAGAATTGATGTAGTACTTGTTACTGTATAAAGTACTAGTGTCCGGGGCTTCGCTCGCGTTAAGAAGTATTATTATGAATTAAGCTTATTTTTAGGGTTCCATACAAAAATGGAACCCTTATAGGATCACTTTGTTGTCCGTCTGTCAAAACCATTTTTTTAAGAACGCGTAGAGGTATCAAGCTCAATTTTTTAACAAAAACTTATGTCTATTGTCTCTTAGAACTGTAAAAAAATCTAACTTCTAATCCAACCCAATCAAGAGATGCAGCAACAAACTATCTATGAGAGAAGCAATGTTCTTTCAAGTCAATACTAGTAAATTTGAGAGTTTGCGCCTGAGACTCTTATTTTATTGTCATGGCAAAGCAGACTTTTAGGGGAAAATGTAATCGTTTAAATTCGAACGGTATATAATTCGGTATTAATGGAATTCGTGGTATAAATACAGATTCCCCTTTCGCACAGCCAGTTGTTAAGGTGTGTCCAAACATTGAGCGGCATCGAGCGCGGCTGCCGCGCGCTGCCTGCCGCGTTGCGATTGGACGAGTGCCGCGCGCGGCAACCCTGTATTACCAGCCGCAGAAATGTGTCTTACGAATGCCGCGTGTTGCTGCCGCGCTCTTGCTGCTCAATGTTTGGACACACCTTTATAGTGGCTTCCACTAGATAGCTGACAATGTCTGAACGCACCTTCGTCGCTCTATCTTGTGTTCCGTGCATTAAATAAGAGAGAGCACGAAACCAACATGCACCATCACCAGCAATAGGGATGACACTACATTTTTCAACTTTTCCATTAATTCATGTCTACGTCATAGCAGCTATACGCATGCAAAGCCTCAACCCGATAGGTTTGAAATTGACTAAAGTTTCATACAACTTTCATCCCCTATTTTATCCCCTTGGGGGTAGAATTTATCGAAATCCTTTCTTAGCAGATGACTACGTCATAACATTTACCTGCATGCCAATTTTCAGCCAGATCCCTTCAGTGGTTTGGGCTGTGCGTTAATAGATCACTATATCAGTCGGTCACTTTTGATTTATATACACTGGCGGACAAAAAAATCGACTCACTTCATACTTTCTTATTTAAAGTGCCCTAATTTCAAAATTAAGACCTAAATTCTAATTTAGATCTTAAATTCTTTAAGTTCTAGGTGTTAGCTTTAAAATTAGTACAAATAATGTTAACTTGCACTCATTTTCCTTAAAAGAAAATGGGGATAAACTTTATGAGTCCTAAAACTTGAAGAATTCAGTGGGAAATTTTTTAACAAAAAACAACATAACATTTAATAAAATCTTTATTACTGAATAAAAATCATTTTAATACCTAGTCTTACCCCCCCCCTAGCCCTTATAACTGCTTCCAATCGGTTCTTCATGGATCCAATAAGGTGCTTCACCCTTTCCTGCGGGATGCCATTCCATTCTTCTCTTAAGGCTGCTTGAAGGTCATCTCTTGACCCTGGTGCAGGATTTCTAGCCCGGACTCTTCTGTTCAGCTCATCCCATAAATGCTCAATGGGATTCAAGTCCGGACTACGCGCTGGCCAGTCCATAACAGTTATACCCACGTCTTGTAGGTACTGCCGTACAGCATTTGAGCTGTGTGGACGGGCATTATCCTGCATCAGGATGAAGTTATCGCCAACGAAACCAGCATATGGAACTACGTGGTCCCCCAAGATTTCTCCGATGTACCGATCTGCAGTCAATCCTCCTACATGGCGGCCGGTTTCAATGAAAACCAAGTCGGTTTTTGCTTCCAATGAAATACCAGCCCACACCATGCAGGAACCACCACCATATGCAACAGTTTCTGCTATGCAGCATTGTGCGTATCGCTCCCCCGGCCTTCTGTACACTCTTCTTCTTCTGTCACTTCCATGTAGACATACTCTGCTTTCATCGGAGAAGAGAACAGAGCGCCACTGATCTTCCGTCCAATCAACGTGTTCTCTCGCAAAACGAATACGGGCTGCTCGGTGCGCTGGAGTCAATTTGGGTCCTGTTGCTGGTCTTTTTGGAGTCAGGGTAGCTGCCTTGAGTCTTCTTCTCACCGTCCGGGAACTGACAGCTACGTTTCTCGGAGCTCCCGTTGGATTTGAACCCCGTCGAGTGAACGATTTCTCAGTGAAGTGCTGACGATGAAGCGATCGTCTCTCTCTGAAGTGGATCGTTTCCTACCGGAACCTCTTCTTCGTTCAAAGCCACCAGTCTCCTGGTACCTTCGGTATATTTTTGACACCGCTGACTGGCTCATATTCAGAGTACGAGCCACTTGACGTTGACTCATGCCCTGTTACAACAGGGTAACAGTTTGAGCCGCTACTTCTGGTCTTGTGTCCATATCTGGGAAGTCTTCTTGCTTGGAAATTCTGGAGATGTGTACCTGTTGACGTTTCACGGTCAACTGATAAAGCTCGACTCGACTCGACTCACGGGTCTTCCGTCCGTCCTGAGGGCCCGAAGGGCCCGAGGGACGTGTGGATCAAGCTCGGGGGTGTTCCCCTTTCTGAGGTAGCTACCGCGTGACCTGAATAGGCCACGGTCATTGGGTAAGCTTTAAGCTGTTGTCCTCATTGTCTTCTTGGCCGCCGGCGAGTCAGCCCGCCGGGTGAGACCCCTTTGGGGGAGGCCCAGCGAGCGACTACAAGCACAGCGGCCAGGGTCTAATCCGGTGTGGGTGGACCGCCAGCGAGGTCAGCCCTTGCGGGCCTCCGTCGAGCTGGCGGCCTGGTCATGTCCTTGTATTTGAGAGGCGAGGGTACATACCTGTGCGATCCCTCGCCTCACGGTGTCTACGACGTCTGCGCCGCTGTCCACCGCCCGGAGTACCTCATTGAGGACCTCTAGGCAGCGTGTCACGACGCGGAGTGTTGTTGTGGCGTGGGCGTGAGTATCACTCTCCCTCCGCTTCACCATCTCCCCCTGTGAGGGGGCGGCGACCGCTTGGGCTGATGGCGCAGCGGCGGTGGTGGTGGCAGCTGCTTGCTGCGGCTTCTTCCCCTTCTTGGGGCGACGGCGGCGTCGTTTGCGTTTGCCCGCTCCGGGCTCGTTGGCGGCTGCCATGAGCGAGCTGGGCGCATCTTCTTCGCCTGTGACGGCGGGTGTCTTGGCGGGGCGCGCGTTGTACGTGCGTGCCACCGTGCCGGCCTTCCTGTTTCGCACCTCCCTGCGGAACGTGGGGCAGCTAGTGTTGTTTGAGGTGTGCCCCCCCCCCCGCAGTTCGCGCAGGTAGGTGGGTCCTCAAGGGGTCTTGGGCAGTCCGCGGCGTGGTGTTCCTCGCCGCACCTCACACACGCGTTTTGCGGTGGCACTGGTGCGACGAGTGCCGGAACTGTTGGCAGCGGTGGCATTGCGCGGGTCCGCGCTTGCCCCGCCAGGCTTCAATCTTGATACCGGGCATGCACAACAGATCCGTGATGTTGTACACGCCCGGCAGCAGGTCCGGTGTTCGCTGGAGCTGGGCGAAGAAGATGCACCCAGGTCGTCTGGAGCGGGCGCGGATGGGGCGCACGAAATCCGCTTCGAGGCCGCGCTCCTTGAGAGCTACGGCGATGTCGTTAGGGTCGGTATTCGATGGTAGGCCTCTGATGGCCACCTTGAAGGCCATCTCCTTGGGCTGAGTGTATGAGAACCACTCTACCCGGTCAGGTCCCTCCAAGGTCCCCTCCCGGCGAGGTACCGTTGTATAATACGGTACTCGTCGCCGGTGGTAGGGAGAAATCGTACGCCCTTGCCGTAGGGCCGGGCCGGTGGTAGGTGGCCCAGGGCGCGCTGCAGTGCGGCGAAGTGCTTCGCCCAGTTCGGGAACCTCTCCACTACGATGGGTGGGTAGCGGGGCTCCTTCTTCTGGGCGGTGGCGGCTGCGGTGGTGGTCCTTGGAGATGTCGGCGGGGTGGCGGCGGCGGCCGCGTACGTCGGTGGCGGTGTTGTGCGCATCGGCGACGCGGGCTCATCGGCGCTGTCGTACGACCCCTCTGACAGTGATGTCACGGAAGGGGTGGCGGAGGCGGCGCGCGCGGCCACCTTCGGTGGTGGCGAGGCGGTCGCGGCGGTATCACGCTGCGGCATGGCGGCGCGGGCGGTGGTGGTGCGTGGCGCGACGCGGGGCGCACTCGGGCCGGGAGCGGACGGCGCTCGGACCGGCAGGGGCGCGACGCGGAGCGACGGCGCTAATGGTGGTGGTGGCGGCACAAGGGACACGACACTTGGTGGCGGGGCAATCGCGGCGGGGCGGAGGCGCGGGTCCGTCGGCGGGGACAGGCGCGGCCTCGGTACCGGTGACCGTGGTTGAATTGGTGGCGGCGGTGGTGGCGGGGTCTGCGGAGCGATGGGGAATTGCCATTCCCCACCCCCTACGGGCGTGCTCGACGCAGACGACCCGTTCATCGTCCTCGCGGTTTGGACGATGGCGGCGCGTAACGCGGCTAATTCGGCGGCGGTCAAGGGCCTCCGGCGATGGAATGTCCTCGTCGGTGGCTTCCTGTAAGGTGGTGGCTGCGGTGGTGGCATCGTGCGGCGCGGCGAGTGGCACGCGGCCGCACGATGTTAATTGTTCACAAACACAATAGTTTTCACGGCTAAGATCGTCACGCACTGCCCTAACCTAACATGTGCACGAGCACGTGGCGTCGTGCACAAAATGGTGGACGTCTGTTCACTACGCGTTGGCTCCTGCGACTGAGGAGCGCGGCGAGCTTGCGAGTGGGCACGTGTGCTCGCGGTGACGACCGGCGAGGTCCTGATAAAGCTCATAGGGGTGGGTCGCTTTTTATACCCCCTGAAGTCGCGCAAAATCAACTGAGTATACGAGCATAAAATTATACAGTTAACGTTCATAGACTACTGTTAGGTTATTTGAGAGTTAAAACTGCGATTATTGCTCTTTTTTTTAAGTTTAGACCTAGAACTTAAATAATTTAAGACCAAAATTAGAATTTAGGTCTTAATTTTAAAATTAGGGCACTTTGAATGAGAAGATATGAAGTGAGTCGATTTTTTTGTCCGCCAGTGTAGATGTTATTATGTAAATATTACTTATGTAAAATGTGAATGTTTCAGGTGGACGACACACTCAAGACACAGATGAACAACTTCCTTCTGAGTACCGCCAATCAACAAGAGATTCAGGGACTCGACGCCAAAATACACGAAACGGTTCGTACCTATTCGTAGATATTTTCACTTATCAATTGTAGGTACTACCTTGTCTATAGTTTAAACAGGGGATTATTTTAATGTAAGTTTTTTCATGTTTTGGAGAGTGCTTTTTCAATCTGTCTATGCTATTAGAAGTCTTTGATTGTCGTCGAATTACTAGGGATCTTAATTTTTTTTTAAAGACGCTTAGACGAATTAGTTTCACACGAACGTACTACGTCTATTTTTATCGGAAGGACACAAGTATTCGCTACAACAAAGAGCACGGAAGCAAGGTTTTCACGACGATCTCTGACCGCGCAGGTGGACACGATCAACCAGCTGAAGACGAACCGCGAGTTCTTCCTGAGCTTCAGCATGGACCCGCAGCAGTTCATACAGAAGTGGGTCGTGTCGCAGTCGCGCGACCTCAAGAGTATCGGCGGGGGCGGGGCGCGCGAGGAGGAGCGGCTGGGCGCGTACTACGGCGGCGCGGCGGGCGCGTGGTGCGGCGAGGCGGTGGCGCGCTACCTGCACGCGCGCGCCGCCGCACGCCGCCGCGAGCTCGACGCCGCGCTGCAGCCCAGACACGTGCAGCTGTAGCCCCGCACACCACATAAACATAAACATACTGTATCCTAAACACTCTTTCATTTGTTTTCTCCCTCTCCGATCCTATTGGGTATTCGTCCTAGGCGAGGTTTCGTTGTCCTTCCTGCTAAACTATATTCGCCCGTTCCGTTGGGTTCGTCGAATGGCTCGGTATCCGTTTTGGAGAAAAATATCTCCCGGGCATTTAAAAAAAGTAGTCTTTGCCGCTGACTGCTTTTTGTGGACGTCCATAAATCGAGGATGCTCGATGGCATCCCGGCAGTGGTGCTGAGTTGTGCCCTGTGATTACGGAACTTTTCGCCCTTTGCTCACGGCAAAGTGCTCAAAACTATTACTAAAGTAAGATAAGATAACTTTTATTGCTTTTCCACAATGTATTTACAGGTGTTATTAGTAAATATAGGTATCAATTATGGACCCTGTCGGGCACAGCATCAAATATATTTGAAGAGAGGAAGAGGCATTATATTATGTATTTACAGTTATAATTAGGTAAACTAAGTAAAAGACGAACCAAAACAAAAAAGCAAAATAGAAGCTCAAAAAAAAACAAAACAAAAATAAAAATGTACCTATATAACAATTTATACATACATTTAACCCAACAATCTCTGAAATCTAAGTTTTATCTATGTGTTGTTAAAAACCTATTTGATGTTTTAAATTATTCTCAAAGAGTTTTTTATTTTAATGTATTGTTATATATAATAATACATTACTATTTTTAATATATTATTATATAGTACACTTTTTATATTTTAAAGTATTATTAGATATTATATAAGTATCCAAGTAGTACACTAGTAGGAGTTTTGGTTATTGTAAGATGTCACTGAATAATCATTAACATCATACAATAATCAAATCAATATAGGTAATCAAACATTATGAAATAATCATTAGGTAATTATAAAATTATATAGAAAGTTTTATATTAAATTATTATAGTTGCATTCAATTTAAAGTAGGTGTTTTTTAAGTAGGTGATGAAGCGTGTGATAAACGAGAAGCTCCTAAGATATCTAGAAGAGCGCGACCTGATCGGTGATCGCCAATACAATTTACACCACGCGTTCGACTGATGATCTCACTCACCGAAGGAATTGTATGTAGCTAAAGCGTTTGATCGGAACTGGAACAATAATCTTCTGTCTAAGTTACAGCTTACGGTCTTTCCGATGGTTTGTGCAAATAGATTGCCAACTTTTTGTTCGACACATGTTGTCGACGGTAACTGCTCCGAAAACATTCATTTAAATGCTGAAGTCCCGCAAGACTCCGTACTATCTCCGACACTGTCCATTGATGGATTTCATTGTTCTGCTTATGATGATAGTACTGGAGATGAATACTACACACACGGACCGTGCTAAGATCCCTCGTTCCGCCGTGGTAGAATGTCGCGAACCACTTGTGTCTCAAATCGAGCACATTTTGTCTGAGAGTCTCCTATTGGGGTCAGAGCAATTTAGTCGGACTTCTGCAAGACACAAGTTTGTGCTATAGAAACTGCATTCCCTGTGACCCTCAATTCTAGGGCACACCTTACAATCAATTCTAGTCTTGGGATCATTAATGTTGACAATCAAGTGGTTTCAGGCTACTTAGAAAATAGGATCAATCTGGTATCCAAAAATCACGGTGTGCTAAATAGAGCGAAGCGGTGAAAAATCGGGCTTGATGCTAACGATACGATGCTACAGAAGAGTAATGTAATGTAAGAACATGTCGACGAATGGTAACTTTTATAAACAATCGATGACGTCACGTCGCGTCGGACGAATCACTGATGCGCCGTGGCGAGCGCGGGGGTTGAGAGGAGAACGGGATGCGAGGTTCGCATTCCAGCGAGGTCTCTAGATAATGTGACTGTGTAGTAATTTCTGTGTGGTTTGGTACATAAATAAGGATATAACAATAAGTAAACCATTAATGAATGTGCAGTACTAACTGATAGTGAGCGGTTATCTTCTTCGTTTGTTCTGGCTTCAGTTGTTTGTTAAGTAAATGAGAGGATATCGTCAGTACTTTGTTAAAACAGACGCCACGTTGTTAGTACGAGCGTTCTCAAGCAAATGTTGTGTTAGTGACGCAACTTCAATTATCTGCTGATGTTGATATTGGAACAATAAGAGCAATACATTATAGAATATTATTGTTATGGTTCTCTGTGGTCTAGCTCACTGAATATTTTCGACAATCCCGGGTATCATCTTGTGACGGATGGAAGACTTATAGAACTACATTGGTTAGGGTTGCTATAGAATTTTATCAAGTTTTCTTTCTTTAATATTCGTTTATTCTGAAAAAAATCCTATAAGCAGTTTTTACTACATTCAAAGGCTGTTGACGGTAAGTATATAAAAGCACACAATGCAGGATAGAACCCTTGACCTTGAAAGATCTTTCATTAACATTTTAAGGCAAGTGCGTAGCACTCGTAACCGAGACGGGTATCTATTATGTATGAATGTAGAGGAAGCATAGCAGGTTTATACGAGATCGTACCTATCTAACTACATGGCACTCTACTGAGTGAGCTCTACGTTCTCAGTATCTACCACGATGGAAAAGCACATCAGTAAGTATGTATTACTTACTACCGGGAGATTAGTTGCATCTACAAGTTTGTACTACTGTAGTAAGTGTAATAGTAGATATAGTACGATACGATGCGACGACGTAGGTAAATACAGAGACAGTAGATATCTCTCGTGTTGTACCTACCTACTGAGGTGCAACAACACTCGCGACATGGCGCCCGACGAAGACACATCGGCCGGCAACACGGACAACAGTAAGTTACTTATTATTTACTTACTTACTATTTAGATTACAATAAAACAATACCTAGATAATAACTCAATTTTAAATAATAATTTAAGTATTTATATTGTTTGTCGACTTTACTTGTTCCTCATTCGTAAATAACGGAAATTTGAGCAAGGTTACCTACTGAAACCACGCTGCGCCCTCTACAAGTATTGGTAAAGGGTCTAACATTTTGTCTTACTCCATTCAGCGGACCTTTACCATCTTCCTGAGTTATGAGGTGAGTAGTGGTAACTTATTCCGGAATTGTGTCTTTCCTGACACTCGTGGTTATTGGGTAGGCAGAGTTAATAGGTGGTACAATTTTTTCTAGACATGTTCAAAATAACATTTCACAATACCGCTAATCCTCCTCCTTTTTGCGTCGTTCATCCTCAATGCTGAGGGTCCATGTCCTCTTCGAATAACTTCCTCCTGCCCTATCTCCCACCAGCTGGTTCTGCCTTTGACAGCTTGGATAGCATCGCAGACTGAGATGTTTAAGAGAAAGTCAATCTGATCCGACCAGCGGTAGGTATTGGACTTCGGCCTCTAGAAGACTTTTTCCGCTTAACTTGCACAAACACTTTGTATCAACAGCTTTTTCATTCCAGGATTATTAGATTGCTTAATATAATTGCATTTTTGGTACCTTAGTCGCGAAGGGAAATTCATTAGGAGTCAAGTACTAAGGGGTTCCTCTATTAGTTTTGTCCAGCTCTTTCTGAGCCGATAAAGAGACGAGACACGTCATGGCAATTTTAAGAGCAAAGTACTTATTTGTTATAAGTCGATTCACTTTTGTGCATCACCTCACTTTGTCACAAAGGACTCCTTAAATAAAAGTTAGGTACTCTTTTCTATTTTCCATACTATTTTTTCATTTCTTTCTCTTTTTGTGTAAGTATACTTAGTGGCTACAAAAAAGGCAACATACAACAATGATGTTAAATACCTACACTACTTAAGTGTACCTTGGGTTTAGTTACATACACGTTGTATTGTATGCGAGTAGTTTGATGTAGCGTATTAGTAAAACACACAAGTAGCAAATAATTTACGACAGGCATTACTTTATATAGCGAGTGTGAATTTCCTTATCTCGAATATCGCTAATTATTTTACTTACTCAGAACATCAAATAAATAAAGTACGTCAAAATATAGTATCATGCATAACAGTGTGTCTAGTTATGTAACAAGGAAGCAAATATCAAGGAAAGTGACTACTTATGTAGGTTTCTTCTGAAATAAAACATATTTAACAAATGTAAGAATACCTTCCTATTTTTTTGTGTATGAAATTAATTATAGGTATATTCTATTCTTCAAATTAGTTGTGCCTTCACAGACTAAAATGATCATTAGGTATATTCTAAGGTACCTAAATATTGTTAATAATGTATTCGATTTAGCAGAAATTAGAAATATTTAGGGTTTCTCTAATTTACCGTTCTAAGGATCTGCCTGGATATTTGCCACTGTAGGGCGAAACAATTTTAAAAGTTTAAAGTTGAATAATGTCGAGGAAGGAAAGAGATAAGTTTAATTTGTTTAATTTCCTATATAAGGAAATGCAATGATATTCGTAAATATAGAAACTGAAAAACAAAATAGTGATACTGTTTGTATCTTTACTAGAAAATAGAGGATGTATCAGCTGTGAATTGTGTTCGACATGTTGTACCTATATGTATACATAGGTACTAGGTAGATGTTATAGATAATGATCAGATCTAGAGCGTTATCTCTGCTGTCCTTAGCGCCGAGTACGAGTGATAATATCTGATTTATTTACATAACTGAAGTAAGTGAGAGGTTAGGTACTTGTGTACAGTTGGAATTAAAAACGAATAACAACACTACATGTGCTACTGAGCACCCGTAATGGGCGATAGGTCTTTGAGCACCTGCGCCGCGCATACCTATAATAAACGCCTACGCGCTGAACGACGCTAGAGTTATATTTTTTGTTAAAGACGAATAGATGTTCGCTCGGGAACTTTACACGGGCAGTGCGGTGGGGCGGATGGCCCTCAACCAAAACGACGCTATAGTGCGTTTTAAAATGATTACCTATCTACCTACTTAAATTATCATCTTGCAACGCACTGCGCGGCATAGGCTAGTTTGATATAAGGGCTCCAGGACAGTTAACATGGAAACTGCCACTGCGAGGAGGTCTGTTGCTTGTTGATCTAAGACGTCCCCCCTATGTAGTGTACGAAAGGCACAACGCAACATAAACCATTTCTTAGTTCCACGTAATTGTCGCCGAATAGGCTGTTTACCTGGACCTGATAGGTTTTATTCTGCAGGTCAATTCTCGAAACATACTATTTAATTTAACTTAATTTTTAATTTTTTTAAATTCAATTTTTAATTAATCTAAAGTGGTATTCTTGTCCGGTAAAGAAAAAGTTAAAATTAAGATAAATGGCAAAAAAGAGTTAAATAACAGAGTTGCCACTTTACGGTTTACAATTTAAAAGATTGGAAATTTTAATAGATTTTCTATCACTTCATATACAGAAATAAAACATTAATATATAAATCAACTACAGGAAATTATCTTCGGTAAATTAAAATATTATAAATTCAGTAAACTTCTATTCTAAGAAAACAAAATATGAAAATCAGGGTCTTTGAATGTAATAATGTGATATCCCTAACTTGTTTTTCCCGCTCGTTTCGCTTCCCTCGCGCACGCGCACTGCCGCTCCTAAAATAAACGCAAAGGTTTTGACGTTTCTTAATGACAAGAATACTCATTTTAGCGCGAAAATTACAACTGTCACTTTAAAAATGACATAATGCCGTTTTAAGCTTAGTTACAGTACGATTACAAGATTTTAAAAAGATTTTAAATTATAAATACAAGAATACCTATTGTGACACAATTTGACAACTAAAAGTTAAATTAACTTTATTTTTAACGTTTTTAAGGAACGAGAATTGACATGCTGATAAAAAATGAATCAATATAGGGTGATGCTACCAATTATCAGCACTTTAAGAGTTAGTCTTACTTCAATAGCGTTTATCTTTAGTGATAATACTGATAACGACTTTAACAACATGCTTTCTTGGTTCACTATTAAATAAGTAATTGATTTTTATTATAAAATATTGTCTTTATGCATACACATTTTATTTAGATGAGTTTGACTAAATAATTACCCAAACACTAATTATTGGCACCATCATCACCAATTACTGGCATCGACCGAGCCAATTATCAGCACCTTAAAATTAGTCATAAAAATAGGTAGATAAATGAAATAATCCAATGTTTATAGCAAAATCTCTTTTATTTATACCTAGCCTAACAACCGAAGTTTCAGAAAAATAAATACATAAATATAAAAAATTCCCAAAAAATAATAGACATTCTTTTGATTATAATATCAACACTATGAAAATAACTAGCAATGTTAGTTTCAGCACCATATCATTTTGCATTTCATATCCTGGCAGGATATGAAATCCGAAATCATAGAGTATTTTTTCCAAGAATATTGAATTCTAGGCATAAAATAATCACGCTTTAAAATAAAAAATATGGATTAACAATTTTACATACCACTTTGTCATGTAACAGTACCAGTGCCGATAATTAGCAATTCGCAAAAAAATTGAACCCAGATGTCAGCACCTCATTTATGAACATACAATCAAGATTATGTTTATTTCCATTGTCAGATAAGCCTTATAAAACATTTTATACATGAATAAAACCTAAAGTTTCAGTAAAAAATATCTAAAATAAAGTAAAATAAAAAAACCTGAACTTACCTACGATCATAAGAAACTGTCAAAACAAAGTAATTTGAAGGACATGTTCCCGCGTTTTAAAAAAAAAATGGCTTTTTTTTAATCGAAGAATGTAGTTTGGCCCAGTTTATAATTCCAAAAGGATCTTATTTTTCATTTCTTTAAACGGAATCCCAAATTAATTAATGGTAAGCTTATAATTTGAGTTTTAGTTGGGGGTGCTGATAATCTGGTGCAGTGCCAACATTAGGACGCGTGCCCCTACTAACTTATAGGTAAATAAAGTAAACTAGGTACCTATCTCTCACAAATTGCTTTATAATAATTATCTGTTTGGTCTTCTCGACATACGTCTCTGTAAAGTCTGTAATGAGATTAAACCTCTACATATGTCAAGATAAAAGTGATGAATCGATTTGACTGTTGAATCTTCCGTCTAAATAAAATATCTATCTCTTCCAAAATGTAAGGCTTGCACGTGTTGCCAATCTGTAGCCTCAGACCAAATAAAAAATAAAGACGTAGAAAACATTATTAACTAGATATTTTTTCATAGCTTTTTTAAATATTAAGCCCTTGTTTTAAATCTATCGGTAATTGGTTAAATACTCAAATGGCTGTGACATAAGTACTCTTGTAATGGATCATATTATTTGACTGAGGCATATTTAAGTTATATTTATATTTGCTACGTATATTTGCTTTGGTATCAGACTTAAGTTCAAAATACTTAATATTATTTTTTACAAACAGGCACAATTCTAATACATATATACTGGTAACTGTTAGGAAACCTTTCTCTCTAAATACAGATCTAAGTGATTCGATACTTTGCATGTTATATATAATTCCAGACCGCTGACCCAAAATAGAAAGGTTATTTTACTAAACGAACTGATTTCACTTTGCGATCTGAAACAACACAACAAAGTGACTAATGTTAATAATCGGCTGTTAGATCTAGTGCTTTCTAACTCTGTCTGTGTTACTGTAGATAAAACACTTGAACTAAGTACGCTAGACAAACATCATCCTGCCATTTTAATTACAATATCTTCGCCCCACCTCTCTAAGGGAATTCAGCGGTGCAATTCTAAACAACTGAATTTCTCTAAATCCGACTATGAACAGATTAAACAGGAATTTAACGCTACTAAGTGGGACGTAATTTTATCCTCCACCAATATCGACCAGTGCACTGATAGCTTTTACGAAAGAATACTCGAAATAATACGTAAAAACACGCCAACTCGTTCTTTCAAATCATCATCTTATCCTATCTGGTATGGCAAGTCGTTAATTAAATGTAACTTGGAAAAAAATAAATATCATAAATTATTTAAAAAATTTGGTAATCCTCGTGATTATGATGTTTTCTGTATGCTTCGTAAAAGATGTAAAAATCTCGCCAAAATATGTTATGATAACTACGTGTCTGTAACTGAGGCTTCTCTGGAGAAGAACATAAAATGGTTTTGGCGATTTGTAAACAGTCGAAGAGGTCATGTTGCCATACCAAGGATATGGATTTTAGCCAGGTGGAGAACGCTGCACTCTTTACAACTCCATTGTCCGGCGTAACAGTTAATATTAACGACATCTCCAAAATAATAAAAAATCTAGATGTTAACAAGGGTGCAGGTCCTGATTCTCTACCTCCTTCTTTCATAAAAGGTGTGGTGATGAATTATCCGTTCCCTTGTGCATTATTTATAACAAATCCTTGACTGAAGGCGTTTTTCCGAAGCGGTGGAAAATAGCTCACATAATCCCCATTCACAAAAATGGTGATAAGTCACACTGTGAAAATTACCGCCTATAAGTATCCTTTCCTGTTTTGCCAAAGTTTTTGAATGTGTGGTGTATAACCATCTCTACAGACATATTCATCCCAGTCTATCGGATAGGCAACATGGTTTCGTCAGGAACAAATCGACTATTACCAATCTACTGGAATACAAAAATTATCTGTGCCATGCTTTCGCTGCTGGTGGTCAAGTTGACTCGGTGTATACCGATTTTTCCAAGACATTCGACAAGGTTAATCACCGTTTACTTTGTCGTAAATTGTCGTTGCTTGGTATCCATGGGAGCTTGTACCGATGGATTTGTTCTTACTTGGATAGTAGAACTCAGCTAGTTGCTCTGCGGGGTTATGTTTCTGAACCTACTGTGGTCACCTCGGGCGTTCCTCAGGGTTCCCATTTGGGACCCCTTTTCTTCTTAGTCTTCATCAACGATTTGATTCAACTCTTGTCCTGCAGCTGTCTGTTGTATGCCGACGATTTAAAAATATATTCCCTGATTTGTGACGCAGATGACTGCTTGGCCCTACAGAAGGATTTGAATACTTTATCTGAATGGTGTAAAACTAACTACATGTATTTAAATATCAATAAGTGCTTTATCATATCATTTACCAACAAATTAAACAAACTTACATGGAATTATGAGCTTGAGGGACAAGTACTTAATCGCTCTCAAGTTGCTAAAGATTTAGGCGTTATTTTCGATGACAAGCTATCCTTTCGCGGTCATTATTCTAATTTGGTATCCAAAGCTAGTCAGCTGCTCGGTTTTGTTTTGAGATCTACCCAGTGCTTTAAAAAACCACGCAGTACTATATATTTATTTTTCGCCCTTGTTAGAAGTACACTTGAGTATGGCAGTGTTATATGGTCACCTAATTATAAAGTCCATATTGATAATATTGAATCAATTCAAAGAAAGTTTCTTAGAATACTTAACTACCGTCTTAACCCCGGTCGATCTGATCTAGACTACGAGGCGAGACTCAGAAAATTTCAGGTACAGAAATTAGATTCTCGTCGAACTTACCTTGACTTGGTGTGTTTCTACAAAATTATACATTCTATCATTGATTCACCAGCACTGCTTTCCACAATTAATTTCAACATTAAATTTAGTCCCCGTAGATCAAACCAGATTAACCTATTCGCTCTCCAGATTTTTAAAAATAATATTTCGTATTATAACCCTATTACTAGGATGGCACGTCAATACAACGACCTCGCTAAGATAAATAATAACATCGATATTTTTGACCACAACTTTAATAGATTCGCGGCTACTGTTAAAGACATCCTCCATGGTTCATTGGGCTTGGCTGGCTCAGCCGCTCTGAGTAGTGGCTGAGTCAGTCATGTGACACCTGATTATCTTGATTATGTTGTTGTTATTAACTAGATTATAAGGAACCGTTTTGTTACTATTCGTTTTCTTGTGTATACATAATGTTATGTTATAATCCAGATCTACACTATTGTTTTTGTTTTAAAGTATATTTATGATTGTAATGTGTTTTGTGTACCTAAATAAATATAAAAAAAAAAAAAAAAAAAAATTCGTTGGTGGTGGTATAGAAGCATGTTTATTCCGACAAGATTGGGTAAAAATAAAACAATTATTATTCCAGAATCATAAATTAATAATTAATGGCCTTCTTCTTCTTATCTTCACTCCTCCGCAATATTTTAAACAATTCTCATGCATGGACTTAAATCCCTTAAATAGGTAAAGTTCGGACATCTTCAATGTACAAGCAAGCAATGCTTTAATCGTTCAACGGTTTTGCAATTCAAGCATAAAGTCTTCGCGGTTTTGGACGTGTGATGTGTGTATCCGGTGATAATAATAGTCTTCTCCGAGTTGATATCTGAGACATCATTCAATTTCCGGCACTTCGTCGATATGATGAAACCTATCACGATTTCAGTGGGACCAACAGTACCTAACTGTCTCAGGTATAATTGCAGTAGTTTGCTTGTTGAAGGAAGAGTTCATCATAAAAAATCCCCTCGTTTTTCATAAAGTTGCTGTCGGAGTATCCCATCGTTAGCCACTCACAAGTCCAGGCCTCTATAGTGGCCTAAAAATATATATTTCTTCTAACCGGTTTGGTTATTCTGAGTAGGTATAACTTTCAAAAATACTTTTTCGAACATCCCCACCCAGCTCACCGGAGACTTGTAGACAACAAGCACGTCTGTTGACTGCCCTTCTTGAATTGAACAATTAGACTAATTTGGTCAGAAATAGCCAAGTGGAGTGGGCGGGGGCTGAAAGTAGTTTTACATCGTTTTGGTGTATAAATGAGTTAAGCAGACGGTAGATAGGATCATAATAATAGTAGTACATAATAGAAGGGTGAGGTGCAGACGGTGTGGTGTCGGCGCGCGAGGGCGGGTGGTTGTGGCGCGCGGCGCTGGCGGAGCTGTGCGGCGCGGCGCTGCTGGTGTCGCTGTCGTGCCTGTCCCCCGCCGTCACCCCGCTGCACAGCGCGCTCGCCGCCGGGCTCGTCGTCACGCTGCTCGTGCAGGTACGAAATCCCGGTAAATGTCGGAAATGCCTTGCACTTCGGCGGCCGCTGCCGCGGCACGCTCGCTTCGCTCGCTTGCATTATGGTCACAGTTCTAATCTAACCTAACCTACAGAAGTTGGAATCCTTGTGTTTTTTAACCTACAAACAAAAATATGAGCATTTCTTTTCTGGTAGAAACGAGATTTCGTCATATCCCTAGTGATTTCGTGAAATGTTTGGTTTCCTCATTTCCCTGCGACATATATATGTCGGAGAAGCATCATTCTATCCCACTTCTGATGTCGGAGAAGCATCATTCTCTTCAAAATAGTCATTAATGGTTGTAGATTTGGTGGGCGTCATTTGGGTAGATGCGAGCACAAAACAACGAACACTCATTTCACACTATTTTATTTGAATTTAAATAACAAACTATACCTTTACAATAGTTAATATTCAAAAGAAATCAATAGTTAAGACTGAGCAGCGGGTTCACGACACCGATCCTACTTTACTCTACAATAATTCCACGATCCAACCTGATCGACGGGCAAAGTAACGTCGAGGGCATTATGAATACAGACCAGCCATTATTAATAGTGCCCGGACTTATCAAATTGCCCGTAACATATACACTAACTAGCTCGTAGCTAGCGACAAGAACACGACTACATTAGGAACTTCTGCATATTTTTAATTTGATTTATTTTAATTTTTATCAAATCTTTTAAAATGTTTCTAGTTATACCTAAACTTTATTGGTTAATTAATATAATTATAATACATAGTAGATTAGTAAAGTCACGTGTTGTTACGTTGCAGTCGTTCGACCACATATCAGGCGCGTACTTCAACCCGAGCGTGCTGCTGGCGGCGACGCTGTGGCGGCGCGTGTCTGTGCCGCACGCGCTGGCGCTGCTGGCGGCGCAGTGCTGCGGCGCAGTGCTGGGCGCAGCGCTGCTGCTGCTGCTGCGCCCCGCCGCCGCGCTCGCCTGCGTCACCACGCCTGCACCCGAACTCTCTGTCTATAAAGTGAGTACAAATACCTCACCGTGTTCCGTGTTAATGCTGGTGTAGGTTAGTATGTGCAGTAGTGGTACGCAGTAGTGTCGCATGTGTTGCAGGCGGTGCTGGTAGAGGCGCTGCTCACGGGCTGCCTGGCGCTGGTGAACTGCGGCGCCTGGGACGCGCGCAACATGGGCCTGCGGGACTCCTGGCCTATACGCATCGGACTCACTGTTGGCGGACTCTCGCTTGTGGCGGTAACTATCATCTCTATTTAGTTTTAATTTATTTTTTGAAAAGACATGTAATTATTTAGATATAAAATTACCTACCCCTTCCGCAGACAATATGATTGTTATTTTCTTAGGAAAGGGTTAAGTCAACAAAGAAAGCCATTATAATTTTATTCTTTACTTTAAAAGAAAATAAACAAACACTATGTAAGTGCAACATGATGAAATCTTGTCAAATATTATGTACAATTTATTGTAGGGGCTTTAATAATATCTATCTATTCAGTTTTTTTAAAAAGACAACTCCCTTACTAGGCATTATGATTTGTGTTGCGGGGCCTACAGTTACTAAACATCAATTTAATGGACACCACGTTTAGATAACGTTTTGTGCATAAATTAGCAGCAGCTTTTGATTTTTGTCGTCAAACTATTTTTGGCCCATTTGTTTCAAATAATTAAGGGTTGATGGGAGGGGTTGAAGGATTAACATATGGGTGTCTCAGGAACTCAAAAATCATCAATCAGCTCAACAAGTTGGTTGCGCTCTGATTCAGGACTACCCTACACACAATCCTAGGACATGGCGTTCATTGTGGAGTGTTTCTAACTAGCAGTGACGAGTAAATACTACTGCAAATGTGCGATGCGTAGAACTGGACATAATAATATAGACGCTCTTGCGTATTCAACCAGCTTCCCGATAACGTTCATTTGACATACCGTGCGCCTGCCAGTCTTTACAGGGCAATTGGGAAAACTGTTAGCCGCGATAAAAATAACCACAATAAAGTACAGTTGTATAGTTTGCATTCGATGAATTACTTGCCCGTCGTTTGTTACATGATCCATAGCATTTAAATATATTATGTATTTATAACATTTTATTAAATAATAAAACAAGCATTTTGGCAATTTTGATTAGTTGTAAATAGATGTACATAATATGAAGTACCTTTTACATTTTAGGTTTGTAAGGTGTGATGTATTTTACCGTGTTATGATCGCGGCCTGATGTGAAATGATCACACTGGCAAGTGTTGTTTATTAGTATGAGTGGTATGTATAGTAAGTACTCAAGTAGTGGTGTGGTGTGCACTGGCAGGGCTCGCTGACGGGCGCCAGCATGAACCCGGCGCGCAGCCTGGGCCCCGCGCTCTGCACTGGGGACTTCACACATCACTGGGTAACTACTGCTTTGTTTTGTTTTTACTACCTAACTATATTTTCTACCTACATCGGATTAAGAAACAAGCTGACCAAGGGAAAGTTTTTAAATATCTACGAACACAAAAGATAAATACAATCCGTCTGGCCAGCATGGTTCAACAGGCCGTTTCTCTCCCTTAGCGGAATTGTTCTGTCTCTACATTGGTTATCGATAGCCCTTATGTTCACTTAGTTAAGCAGACTATAAGGTTAGTTATGTAACAATATAGTAATGCTGTATATTTTCCTGTAACATTAATTTGTGTTCGTTTATCTACAAAATACGCCTAAATAATATTATTACCTACGAGTGTGTTCCGTTATATATACTTGCTTGTTTGTTTTCCTGCCTCACTCACTGAGTAGCAGAAGACATGCACGTGAGTAACCTTCATTAAAGTGTTTTCAGTTTCAGTTTCTTTATTTTTCAACATAATGTTACAAAATAACAGCTTATTGACGTCAGTTTAAAACTACTTAGTCTAAGTTTACATATTAAAAGTTTTCCAAACTTTACCACCGCTTCCAAGGCGCTAGTAGAGAAGAAGCGGCGTAACAAACTCTAAAGCAGCATTTTTTAGACGTCTCTATAATTTTACAACAATTTTGTAACTGTAACAAAGTGCTGCAACCATTGTATACCATATAAAAACTAAGGATTGCACTAAAGGATCAATATACATTTTTAAATATCTTAAACTAGAAGATTCGTCCTGTAGGTAGTACACAAAAGTGAGAGCACCAAATCACATTTATAAAGTTTTCTAGTAATAAAAACGTCGCTCAACTAAATTATCCCCTAGATAAATAAGTGGTGTACCAAAAATGAAAATTACTTAATGTCAGGGTCGACCAGTCACCCCAAGTAGCACCCGTTCACGAGTATAACGCAAAGGCCAGCCATCAACCCCCTCGCCATATCGTAGGGAAGGGATTGACCCGGCCTCCACGCCACCACAAACAATGACATTATAGTGAGCATGACAAGTCCTGACAATAGTAATAGATGAAAAATAAATACAATTTGGGGAAACACAAATAGCAGAGGGACGCCCTTACCTAACATCGACCAAAGTAAATTTCTGCGAGTCCTAACTCTTAAATCAAATGTGGACGAGTGTACATTTGTTTGTGTAAAATTGAAATAAGTATATAAACAAAACATTAAGTTAAAATATCATACGAAAAAAAACGTATTGTAATGTACCTAATACAACTTATGCCATTATTATTAATGGCACATTATGGGAGACCTGCACCAAGCCAAACACTCTTATCTTTAAGGTAATCGTCTGTCCTGTAGTATGCTTTTTTACATAAAGTGGTCTTAACATAGGTTTTAAATTTATTGTCAGGCATACCAAGGACCGACTCAGGCAGCTTATTATAAAAGCGTATACAGTCGCCTTTAAAAGAATCACTAACCTTACTAAGTCGATAGCTCGGAAGGAGCAGCTTATTTTTATTACGCAAATTTCTGTCTGTGATATCACTTACTTTTGTGAATTTATTTATATTCTTCCTGACATACAGTATGTTTTCTAATATATATTGAGACGCTACGGTTAAAATATTTATGTCTTTAAAACGTTCCCTGAGAGAGTCTTTCCTGCCTAAACAATAAATAGCACGTATTGCCCTTTTCTGTAATATAAAAATTGTTTCTAAATCTGCTGCATTACCCCAAAGTAGTATACCATAGGACATCAAACTATGGAAGTAACTAAAGTATACCAACCTTGCTGTTCCTACATCTGTCAACTGCCTAATCCGTCTAACAGCAAAAGCAGCAGAGCTAAGCTTATTGGCTAAACCAGTGATATGATCACCCCATTGCAATTTACAATCTATTGTAATTCCTAGAAAATTAGTACTTTGTACAAATTCCAACCTATGCCCCTCCAGCATGACATCAACATGTGCTTGCCTTACATTAGGCAGTGTAAACCTTATACATTTGGTCTTTCCAGCATTCAACAATAGATTGTTTGCAGAAAACCAATTTGAAATGGCATTCAGAATATTGTTAACTTTATTTGCATTTGCAGTACGCCTAGCCACTTTGAAAATTATCGATGTATCATCGGCAAACAAAACGATGCCAGCTTGTGCTTCTATCATATAAGGCAAGTCATTGACATAAACTAAGAAGAGAAAAGGCCCTAGAATTGATCCTTGCGGTACGCCTATTTTTACGTTTGACCCATTTGATTTAATGCCTTTTACATCTACCGTTTGAAGCCTATCTGTTAAGTATGATTTTAACAATTCTATTGATTTTTGGTCAAAACCATAACGACGTAGCTTGAGCAAAAGTGTTTGATGGTCAACACAATCAAATGCCTTAGAAAGATCACAGAATACTCCAATAGCATCCTGCGAACCCTCCCAAGCGTCGTAAACCAGGCTAACTAGAGCCACTCCCGCATCGGTGGTAGATTTCCCGCCAGTAAAGCCATATTGTTGGCTATGGAAAAGATTATTGATCTTAAAGTGCAGTAGCATTTGATTGAGCATCACTCTTTCAAACACCTTACTCAAAGCTGGCAAAATAGAGATGGGGCGGTAATTTCCAAGTTCTGCCTTAGATCCCTTCTTAAATAATGGTATAAGTCTACTATGTTTCATGCATGCATACATATGTGGTTTTGAAAATTGAATACAATTACTATCATTTGTAAGATCTATCACAGATGAATTGGTTGAGGCAGGCACACAGGAGCTTTCAAGAAGTTCTGTGTAGAGGTTAGACACCTCTGCTGACTGGCGCGACTGGACGTCCTGCTCATAGGTGTTGATAAGCCTGTATGCCTCCCCCAGCTCATGTTCTAATTCAGTGTTACGTCTCAAGGTTTGCTCAAATGTATGATCACATTGGCGGAAAGTATCTAAATTATTCCTAAGTTGGTTAAGTTGCTCGTTCAAATCATCACAAATAGCCTGACTTTCTGATAACTTTTGTTCTAAGCAAGTATTTTTCTTACGCATTACATCGTACTCACGTTCATTGTCTTCCCTTTCCATCATTAATTGCCTATTTTCTTCTTTTTCTCCTTTAAGTTGTAAAAGAGCTTCTTTTAATTGCATTTGCAATTGGCGGGTAGTAGTAGCACGAGTTGAGGTACACATATTGATCAAATTGGTACTGATTTAAGTACAATAGAGAAGACAATGAATACAAAATAGCAATTCAGAGCTAAAACAACCAACTGCCTAGCTAAAAGTAACCTATTAGCGTATCAATGTAAACACAAGTTTATCAAAGAGTTAACTATTTAAAAGTGAATAAAGTGGTCAAAAGTGGGAAAAAACAGTGTCCAAAAACTTGATAATAAACTAAATCACAGTAGAATGGGTATAAAAATCTAGATTCTTACCTTGAAAACTTTTGAAAAAAAATACCGGTAACTTGGTATCAACTTTGGATGCTATTTTTTCCCAAAGTACTCAAAATTTAGTCGTAAAAAAACTGAAATTGACACTTTTTACACTTATTCTTTATATACAGTTGCTTAAACTTGATAATAATTAGATTTTAAATTTAATTTATAAATAAAAATACAGAGAGATAAAATTCTACGTTTGACATGTATGAGTGTTGCCAGCCAAAAAAATTTTGTTTGATATTAAACATACTTGTTGAGTAGGTGCACTTATACAAGACCTGATCTTAGCATTTAATTTCTATTCGTTGCGTGTGTGCAGGTGTACTGGGCGGGTCCGCTGAGCGGGTCCCTGCTGAGCACGCTGGGCTACCTGTGCGTTTGGCGGCCGGGTCGTGTCGGGTCCGCGCCGGCACCGCCCGCGTGTCGCCGCGCGCTCGCCAAGCTGCAGCGCGACGTGTGACGTCACTCGCACGTCGCCGCAGCGTGACGTCACTCGCCCGTCGCCGCAGTGCTCGACCACAATGTTTATGAACTGTACGCATGAGCCGCTAACGCAGAAGCGCTGCCGCACGTCTCCGCTTAACGAGGCTAAAGTCGAGGCAATGGCCTTAGTGTTATACAGGGTGTCCCGAAACCCGACGCCAACCCGAAACCGGGTGATATAAGGCAAGTCACGCTGGTTATTAGAAAAATATTTAAAAAAATCTGAGTTGCATGGTTGTTAAGTTATTGGCATTTGAAAAAAATTCGCAAAAATTCACACCCTGTGACAGTCATTTCACTCCTGTTGCCACAAATCTCAACTTTTTCCAACTTTTTTTTTAACCAACATTTTTGTGTCTTCGTAAAATACGATGTACTTTATTTTTTGGCACTTTTAACTAATACTACAGTTTGTATTACTTTTCACTTGATATGGTGACTCTTTCCGGCTCAACTACTTAGCCGTTTAACTTATTCAGCATTGGAATCGGCTCCTAAATTTTACTAAAAATAATTTTTACTCCATGATAGCAGCAACAATTTACCAAGTATATATACTATTTTCGAATTCTTACTAAATGCGCCAACGTCCAATCTCGCCTAGTAAGTACTTTCTTTTTTCACTACAGTCAGTTAAAACTGGAGATTTATTCATTACTAGCTGCTGTGCCCGCGACTTCGTTCGCGTGGCGGATGTTACTTACTTCGCAATTCGATTTAAAACTGAAAAATCGTTTTTTAAACCTTATAACAAACAGATATACTTACACACGAATTGTAAAATTAACGAACGAACCAAAACCTTTTCAAAAACAGATCTTTACAAAGACAGATCTATGAAGACTGTGTCTAAACTTATACTGAAAGACATGAGCGAACGTCATTCTTTCAAGTAAAATCTTAATACCGCGATACTGAAAATGACGTCACAGGCACAATGCCATCTGTTGTCAAATTTGTAAGTTAAAATAAATGACATCGCTTTTTTCATCATAACAGCCCATTAATGTCCCACTGCAAGGACGCGCCTCCTCCCGTGACGGAGGGATACTTGGCCTACTAATACCACGTTGGCCAGTCGGATTGGTATAGGGTTTAATTTCAAGTTTTCCTTCATTTTTATTTTGTAAAGATAATATTCACCGATAGTCCCTTAGTCGGTTTTACGCCACCCATGGGATGAGATGGGGAGGTGACATATTGTATTCTTGCTCCGTCACCACACGGATAATCGCTAATTAATTATGAATGAATACATTTGCACGCCACGTTATGGTGCGGCAGAATTACCTGCCTCGGTGGCGCGGCGGTCGCTTTACATGGCTGGCCTGGCGTGCATGAGGTCGCGGGTTCGATTCCCATGGAGGACAATTGTGATACACAAACTATTGTCCTTAGTCTGGATGTTCTTTCTGTCCGTTAAATTGATATTTTTAAAGGCTAGTGTGAAGACTTATAAGTTATAATAATTGATATTACACATACGATTCATGGTTAATTTTATTAACATTTAAAAGGAATAACTTATTAATAGCACTTAATAATAAAATAGTTATATATTATTTAAAAACTCATTTATTTTATGATTACTACTGGTAACGCCATCTCGTGAACAAAAGAAACGTCAATGTGAATGAAATTATATAGATGCACCGGTTGGCCGTTTCGGACGTTAAACAAAAATCAACCGTACTGCCGTACTCATACTGGCGCGGCGACATTTGGAAATTTTCTTTCATCTAAATCTTGTGTGTTTATAAACCGATTTCTATAATTTTTTTTTATGAATAAGGTATTAAAGTGTACTTTTGAAATATGGGAGTTTGAAAAATATATGTCTATGCAAATTACAATATATTTATGTATTTAATACACTTTGAAGAAAACCCTAACGATTAAACAGGTTATTGTGACTAATATATAAAAGATAGATATATACTATTCAGAACTTTTTTGTTCATCGTTTGAAGACCATTATTTTTGTAATACATATTTTTGGCGTATGATCAACGTATGCGATGATAAGAGCTCGAACGCGCTTTTTTTCAACCGACTTGCTTCAAATTTTTTGCCACTGCTCAGCTCCTATGTGTCTTAGCGTTATGTTATATAGCCTATAACCTGCCCGGGAGTATGGACTACAATTGTACCAAGTTTGGTTAAAATGCCTTCAGTAGTTTTTGACCCATGCGTGCACATACAGACAGACAGACAAAAAATTTATTGATTGCATTTTTGGCATTAGTATCGATCACCATTCATCCTCCAATATTAATTTTTAACATATATTCAATGTACAGAATTGATCTCTACAGTTTTATTATAAGTATAGATAAATTTTATTTTAATTTATTTATGAGAGTTTAAAGGTAACAGAGCAAAAAAAAAAATTTGGAAAAATTTAAGATTTGTGGCAACACGAGTGAAAAGACTGTCACAGGATGTGAATTTTTGCGTTTTTTTTCAAATATTCAAACTTTAGTTTCAAACTTTACAACCATGCAATTTGGATTTTTTTTATATTTTTCTGATAACCAGCGTGACTTGCCTTATCACCCGGTTTCGGGTTGGCGTCGAGTTTTGGGACATCCTGTATATTTAAGTTTATAATGGGAAGCATATGCTGATTATGCGTTTTATGCGCTGCTTGTTGTATATAAATTATTAAGTCTTAGTTATAAGTAACGTAATTGTACATATTGTTAAATATAAATACTACCGCTAATGTACTTAATTTTATTTATTACTTACACCTAACTATTTGATAAGTAATTTAGTTATTAGTAAGTATGGAGAAGTAGAACAACTTTTTATTATATCCAATAGACATAACAACTATACATTATCTCTAATTAAAAGTTTGTGAAAGAATAAAATCTTGTGACAGAATGAAGAACTCTGTATATGCGGGCGCATCAAATCGCATGCCAAACTAACGACACATAACTTAGTGTTACAGTACCCGACCGTATATATTACACATCGACTTTTGTAAAGAGACAATCTGCCAATTTCGGCTTCGTAGAGCATCATCCCTGTCGCACGAAGTACAAACAGTCTATCTGGTATCTATTAGCAACTGTTAAGGGTACGCATTTCACAGACACGAACTTGCTAGTGGGCGGAACCCAAAAGATTGTTGTCGGAAACGTGCACGCAAAAATTGGCCAAAATAGCTTTGGAGAAAAGTTATTACGTACAAATAATATTAACATATAAATAAATACTATTTGATAATAAATTATCAAATGAAGAAGCAACTTTCAACAAGAACTTTCTCCGTTTGTATGGAGTTGCGACTGGCATGCGTACCCTTAAAACAAACTATGATTTGATAGTGTGCGACAGAAATGACGATCTACGAAGACGAAATTGACCGATTGTCTTTTTACAAAAGTCGATGTGTAATATACACAGCCGGGTACTGTACTTAGGTACTAAAAATATACCTACTTACTTATTACTTTCTTTCACATGTTCATCCGTGTGGTGACAGAGTAAGAATACAATTATGTCACCACCCCATCTCATCCCATGGGTGTCGTAAAAACCGGCTAAGGGACTATTCGTGAGTATTATCGTTACAAAATAAAAAGAAGGAAAACTTGAAATTAAACCCTGTACCAATCCGTCTGGCCTGCGTGGTACTAGTAGGCCAAGTATCTCTCCGTCACGGGAGGAGGCCCGTCCCTGCAGCGGGACATTAATGGCCTGTTATGATGATGATGACATGTTCATTGAGAAATATTTTATGTAGGTATTTACTTGGTGTTACCTTTTTCTGCGGAAAAAGGTTTCCTAATATTTCTTTTGATCTAACCATACATAATTTTCCTTTTAAAATAATAGGCTAAAGAAATTCCTCGAATGAAATGAATTTTGTAAACCGATTTTTTTCTGTGGAACCCTATAGTCCAGTCAAAATAGATATCCAGTTTGCATTAATTCCCAACAAGCTGGATTTTTGTGCAGGCCTTAAATACGTCATTACAAATAATATGTCAAAAGTCCCCATCGATCCCGTTTTTTATTCAAGGTCAAAGGTCACAAATTTGCGTTTTTTGCTTATATCTCTGAAACTACGAGAGCTATCGAAAAACGGTTCAGACAAAGTTTGTAGACCATAAAATTATCTACAAAAAATACCTCAACACTTTTCTCCTACAAGGCATCGCTTTCGAGATATCGTGACTTTAGAGCGCAGGAAAGTCGTATTTTCGACTGTATGCACACACTTGCTTTTTCCCGCGATTTAGCTCGCGTTTATAAGTATTATTAAAAATAAGGCTTATTTCAATATAAGTAGCAATATGGATGCTTGGTCTCAGCCTAATTGGTTTGAAATTGACAAAGTTCATACAAACTTTCATCCCCTATCTTATCCCTTTAGGGGTAAAATTTATCAAAATCCTTTCTTAGCGTATGCCTACGTCATAACAAATCTACCTGCATGCCAAAATGCAGCCAGATCTGTTCAGTGGTTTGGGCTGTGCGTTGATAGATAACTATGTCAGTCACCTTTGAGTTTTATAAATATAGAAGATTTCCGCACCACCTCTGAGGTAGGTAAGGCCAATCTTGCACCAACATTGAATCAAATACAACAGTACATTGAACCAAGTACACGGCGCTTTTTTTAACGTGTTTTCTCCAGTAGGAATACTCCTACCACATAGTAATCTATGAACGCACACCCCAAACCACTGGACAGATCTGGCTGAATTTTGGCATGCAGGTAAATGTTGTAACGCAGGCATCCGCTAAGAAAGGATTTTGATAAATTTTACCCCTAAAGGGATAAGATAGAGGATGAAAGTTTGTATGAACTTTATCAATTTCAAACCGATTAGGCTGAGACCAAGCATGCATATTGCTACTATATATTGAAATAAGCCTTATTTTTAATAATACCTATAAAAGCGAGCGAAATCGCGGGAAAAAGCAAGTGTGTGCATACAGTCGAAAATACGACTTTCCTGCGCTCTAAAGTCACGATATCTCGATAGCTCTCGTTGTTTCAGAGATATACGCAAAAAACTAAAATTTGTGACCTTTGACCTCGAATAAAAAACAACGCACAAGTGGGATCGATGGGGAATTTTGACATATCATTTGTAATCACGTATTCAAGGCCTGCACAAAAATCCAGCTTGTTGGGAATTAATGCAAACTTTAATCATAATTTAGTCTATTTTGACTGGGCTACTATGTATTAAATGTATCCATAAATGCTCTACCTACTCGAAAAAGACCTTTTATCTCATAAGGACAGATTCTCATAAAGACAGATTCGCAAAAGGACAGATTCTCATATGGACAGATTCTCAAAAAGACAGAAATGGTACAGTTGTACACACTTTCATGCAAGTCACTAGGACATGAAATCGTGAGCATCGCTATAAATAAAATAAAGGAACGCTGTCAAAAATAAAACCGGTCTAGTGCGAGTCTGACTCGCGCACCGAGGGTTCTGTACAAAATATACCCGTCAAAATGTGATGACGTCACGACTCATCTGTCAAAATTCTTTGAAGTCACGACTTAGCAGTCAAAAATTACTTACCCGCCAAAACTCTATGACGTCATGTTTTAAAAAATCAAAAGTAGGTATATTATTATGATGGAACTAAAAGTTTAAGGTTTTCAAGTTTTCTCCTTTATAATTGTACTCTAAGACCTTGCATCAGGCCAAATTTCAAGTTTGTATGTAGACTGGAAGTACCCTGTAGGTTTTGATACCCTTGCTTCTCGAAAATTTGCGACATAAACAGCTGTATCTCTGAACACGGACGTATATAGTATACGTTCGTGTCTCTGAATAAGTTGAATTAGAAGTTGTTTTTTTTAACAGCTCTAAAACGCAACAGACGTAAGTATTTGGTAAAAATTTCAGCTCGGTACCACTACATATGTGTTCCTGAGAAATATGATCTTGACAGACAGACAGACGGATAACAAAGTGAGGTCCTATAAGGGTTCCGTTTTTTTACTGATCTCTTGATCCCTAAAAATTAACGTCGACATAACAAAAACTTAAAAAAATGTATTTATTTATTTATTTGATTGAAAATAATTTCATTATGTAGGTATAGGGTAATAAATAATATTATTTAATAAGTAAAATATAACTATTATTTTGTTTTTTACTGATGCTTATTTGTTTTTCATAATATTTCAAATTTAATTTCTAAATACTTGGTTTTCCTTTTCTTCTTACTATTACTTTTGTCTTTTTGAGAATCTGTCCATATGAGAATCTGTCTTTTTGAGAATCTGTCCTTAAGCGAATAAAGGGAAAAAGAATCGAATACAAGAGAGAGACTGATATATCATTGCACTGATAGTGTATGTTGTAAGTTGCACACGATGAGACTACTGTCTCTTCATACTTCATCTCACAGCATATACTTAACTGTAGAGCACAGTACAATGGTAACCTGGTTTGAGTAAAAGTATCTGTATGGTCAGTGGATGAGGGCTTCAATCTCTTGGTGTGGTCGACTGCATACCTGCGCTAACTACATTTGGCTTATCTTCAGTTGGCATTGTCCTTGTTGTTCTTTTGTGTTTTACTAATAAAATGTATTAGAGACATATTTTCTAAATCTCTTATTCACATTAAGTTTTGGCGGTATTTTGCACACTCTATCGACAGCATGATAACCTTCTGAACCCAGAATGCCATTAATCGCTGTTTTATTTGTAGACAATATTAACTTTAAAACTTTCGCGTTTCATTCAAATATAATAATGTTAACGGGTATTAACGCGTATAGATTTTAGGTAAACACTTTAATTATTTACATTAAGCCGCTCGACGTTTCGGCCAGGTTACACCAGCCATGGTCACGAGTAGAATGATGCAGCAATGTCACACAACTCCGTCTCCGATGTAGAAGATTTTCTTTCTACCCTCATTTTGCACACAACACTAACCGAACCGTGTCCCTATTCTGATGTTTCACCGATTACGAATCAAAAGAGATAATGTCTAAATGTAACCATCTTCTCGATTGAATAAGACCTAATCTTAGCATTCCATGGATTCTCCGTGCGGGTGCCGGGTCCATCGCGTGATACAGGACGGAACACTTGCATAACAGCGTCTGGGACTTACGAACGACCCAGATGTAGGTGTCAAGGAGTCAACTTCTTACAACGTGTTAGCGGTCACCTTCACTGTCTGCTATGTTCCGTCCTCTACCTATCCAAATTTGGTAGGAGCTTTATAATGCCGTTTTGGACATTCCTGATAGTAGAGCTTACTGAAGTTCTCGGCAGTGACGTAAGTCCCGCGTTTTGTCAGTGGATAAATCATACCATTTGTCGTTCAAGTGGGTAGAGGAATATTTTTTATTTATATTTTTAGGATCAAGGAGAATTTGTTAAGAAGAACAACTATAAAGCTTTACAAATTATAATCTCTTTAGAATAACTTAAATTACAATCCAATACTTTAAACTAAAATAACAACCCTTCATTCCCGCCAAGCGCAACCCCTTTTTCCTCTCCCGCCAAAACACAATCTAAATCTAACCATAGAGTAATGTCATTTTTACTCGTCGAGCGGTAATGTTACTAAAAAGTGGCCAGCTACTTCTAATTTTCCTAACACGGCCTCTCCTGACAGTGCCCCGTCCTCGGGCACAGTTTCGGTGGTATCTTCGACTGCAGGCGATGGACCCGCAGGCGCTGATGAAGATCCTGCAATCTCAGCGTCTTCATCTCTATACTCGTCGTCCTGCAATCTCAGCGTCTTCATTTCTACACTGAAATTAATATGACAAGTCATACTAACGCTTAGTATACCTTGTCAATTTAGCACAAATTGCTTTCGTTTTCATACCTCACGCTATCAAGGCCCTCTGTCATATAGTCATGCCAGCGTTCAAATAACCTTAGTCTTTCGCCTCTTACAAGCTTCAGACACATACATCTCCATTCAATAATAGACTTTCAATCTTATACTGAATAGATCAAAGTTCCTAACTCGATTAAGCTAGCTATATTCCGGGGCGCAGTCCCCATATTGCCAAGCCGAAGCCTAAATTCCGGGGCGCAGTCCCCACAATGCCAGGCCGAAGCCTTAATTCCGGGGCGCAGTCCCCACAATGCAAGGCCGAAGCCTTTATTCCGGGGCGCAGTCCCCACAATGCAAGGCCGAAGCCTTTATTCCGGGGCGCAGTCCCCATAATGCAAGGCCAAAGCCTATATTCCGGGGCGGCGGTCCCCATAATGCCAGGCCGAAGCCTATATTCCGGGGCGGCGGTCCCCATAATGCCAGGCCGAAGCCTATATTCCGGGGCGGCGGTCCCCATAATGCCAGGCCGAAGCCTATATTCCGGGGCGGCGGTCCCCATAATGCCAGGCCGAAGCCTATATTCCGGGGCGGCAGTCCCCATATTGCCAGGGCTGCCTGTGGAACCCTTCCTCGACTGCGGAACCGCTCCTGCTGTTACATACACCGCACGGGTGATGCTCAGCACAAGCTCCACAGCAGACTCGCTTGGATGCGCATCTGCTCCAGCCTCAGCACCTTGCTCGGGCGCGGACTCTATGCCGCGTCGCCATCATCATCGCTTGCACCTGGGCACATAAACACAACACAAACAAATATGTTGAATCGGGACACCGGTCAAAACACATTGACCCACTCCCGACCATAATTACAAATACTAGAGAGGAAGCACTACGTCAGCCATCATCTCCAACCGTGAAAAACACCGGCACTACGCTAGCCTATTTCTCACAACTCACATTATGGCGGCACCACGTTCGCATATCACCAACTCGCCTACATGACAGTGACACGACGTTAGCGTATCATACAGGTGGATTACCCACACAAGCTTAACGTTTTTGTGGTAAGGACCTCAACCAAGGCTTGAACTTTGTATTTGCTCGGCTGTTCCTGACCCTGACTACTACCGGTGACTTCTCTGTACACCGCACGAACAGTAAAACACTTAACATAAACGCATAATTTAACATAAAACAATTAAATATTAAACCGCATTAATTTCTGTCATTTAATGGGTTTGTTATTTGGTCGTTAGCATTCAGAACTTTATAATACAAAAAGCTACGTACCAATACCATAATCTAACGCACCATAAATCAACTTTAAGATCAGCAATGTAAACTAAATTACACTAGTAAACGACCTCTGTAACAATGGTTTTCCCAGCCAACGAATCATCACCAACTCACTGTGTGAATCTCTCTCTGATAATACACCATAGGGTCCTAACTAACCCTTCTTTCGATAGAGGCAATACACTCAACGTACGGACAACGACTACGTTTTAGCTGCTAGTACAGTCGACCATCTACGACCGATAGAATTCCCACTAAAGTTCTTTCTATAAAGTTACTTAAATAACTTAACTTGTTCATAACAATTACTTCTCTTAACACGTTCCCAGTGCAGTGTACCACATATAGTACACGTAAATTGTTTTACTATTGTGTCTGCTGGTGGCACTGTAAAAGGGTTAAGAATTCCTACTCAAAATCTACGGGCACGTATCTATTTAGCATTTTATGTAGGTAACGATACTTAGTTGCATAGTATCAATCTTACTCTGTATCTTTCACTACACATAAACAACAGCTTTATGTTCTACTTGAAAATAAACAAAGTCTTTAAAACACAATGCACCAAAGACATAATTTTATTAACAACGTCAAACCGCTTCACAACTAACTGAAGGTATAATTATTGTACCTTAATCTCATCATCAATACGCACCATATAAACCTAGAGTAACCGCCACTCGGCTCTTAATATACTTTGGATAATTTCATTGCAATAGATGACAAATCACAATAAGTAAAACGTTAATGTAACAAATAGCAACTGAACTTGGTAATCAATAATAGTCGAGTTATTTTCAACTAAGAGAAACATGATTTAATAACATTTCGATGATAAACAAATACTCATCCTCATAATTTCTAGAGGTATGACAGTCTAGATTATAATGCACTTCTCTTTGTGGTAATGTAATATTATGTCATAACAAACGTTTGAACGAAGTACACGAGTAGGCAAACTAGGTGTGAAGTACCTATTTGTTATTTTCACAAAGTAACACAAACAGAGAACTCGTAGGTACCTTCTAAAGAAGGTGTAACTTCGACTTAGCTAATCAATAACGCCTTAGAATTCGATAATGCAATTGAATCATGTTTATTTAATTCAACAATAAAATAATGTTAAATATCAGCGTTTAGCAGTGGTACACGCCAACAAACAGAATTGTAATAAGGTAAAGGCACCTAATTCCGTGGTGTTTTTGACAAAACACGAAAGAGCATTAAAAATTAAGTAATTATCGTACCTTTGTATACAATATTATATTTTTATCAGAAGCGTTAACTATCTAATTTTTGAAAAATATATGCAGTTTGTCAGTAAAAGGTTATTAAAAATGATAAAATAAATAAAAATATGAAAAAGAACGATGCGCCTAATTCCGATGTAAAAATCGTAATTCCGATGCATTTGGTTCCTAATTCCGAGTATAAAAATAGAAAGGGAACTACCTATGTAGGGTTCTCATACATGATGTTCAAAAATGAAAGGAGTTTATTTTTTATGTTAAACTTCAATAAAACTCGGGTAATCATTTTTCTTTTCACCTGTGCTACCCGTAGTAGCACGGGTAAAAAGGTAAAATAATACGAATATTCCTAAGAGTCTTGTAATGTAATTTTCTTTAAAATAAAAAAAATCAAATACATGTACTTAAATAAAAAAACTAAAAAGTAATAAATAAGTGAAACTAAAATGCAAGTTTTAGACTTTTGAAATAATTTATTAGGCGCGTTTATGCTAAACTTTGAAGCACTATAAATCATGAATGATTATTATGCAATAAAAAAATGACTTAGGAAACCTAATAATGATGTATCCAGGTCCAGTCACTAAGTGTGTAGGAGGATACAAAGAAAATTACATAAACACACACGCTGAAAATAGTCTTCAAATAGGCAGACTGACAGACAAAAAATCATTTAACTGCTGTAGTTTCATAATTGGGTTAAAGAAATATGAATAGACGCACACTCCAATTTTATGTGATTGTACTATAGATGATTAGTATTCTTTCAGTTACTACGTACTAAGCACATAAAAAAAGAACACTCTGTATTTAAACAGGGTCAATACTCTTTATGACCGGGTCAAAACATCGGAATTAGGAACTCATGTAAGCTTATTCCGATGTAAATACATCGCAATTAGGTGCTCATATAACCTTATTCCGACGTATATACATCGGAATAGCGTTTTATGATGCTAAATCAAAGTTTCTAATTCCGAGTAATAAAAATTAAAAGATTTTTTGATATTATGCAAATTAAATAGTGGATAGTTGCAATATGAAAGGGAAACAAATATAAGACACATACATATAATAACAGAACAGATCAAAAACCGAGCGTCTTCATAAATTTTTTCCCGTACAACGTATTAAGAAAGTACCTATAATAGTCATTTTTGACCTGCTATAATTAGTGAATCCGACGCCAAGGTGTACCTCGGAATTACATTATTAAATGCATGAGTTATTCAATAAGTCAGAACTAACACATTAAACTTTGTAATCATAAAACACACACCGAAAATTTAAAAAAAGTAAATGTCTTAAAATTTGTTTTTCCGTGGTATACATCGCTTTTAGGAACACACTAAAATATTTTGCACCTAATGCCGTGGTGTTTTCAACACGTATTTTCTTGCTAATTTGCAAATAAAATACTCAAATCTTAAGTGTTTTCGATAAAATATATTGTCCTTTCAATAATTCAACCTAAACGAAAACTCGCATTGTATAAAATTATCACGTAAAACACTATTTGGCAAATCGTAATACTCACGTGCATGAGGTCCTAAACGTATGAAGTGTGCTTTCAAGGCGGCTTCCCGTGGCAAAATGACCGATTATTCTACAGTGTGAACACACTTAACTCTTTTTTGTTTATATAAATATGAACAGATAAATTATTAATTGATTATTTTATCATGCAGACCAAAATAACTAGTGAATTACTTTAAAAACCCGTTTTACTAAATACCTCGGATTTTACTGCCATTTTTAGAACCCCTCGTAGTTAGGTGCTTTTACCTTAGTATGGCATACGTACATGAACATATAGAACTTACAGACATATTGGACATCAATTATTCTCCGTTCTTCAATCTTACCTTACTTTTACTCAACAGTGTTATTCACCATAATCGTCATCATTACCAATTAATTTTCATTGTTCTCAATGTTTAAAGCTGAAAACATCATGTTATTCTATTTAGTAACAAAAAATAGCCAGATAAAACACGTAAAAGGATATCAAGTCATAAATAAAAACTTGAAACAAAAACGTCATAGGGTTAAACCCTATGGAATGATTCTTATTACAAAGTACTACGTTAGTGTACTGATAACATTATCGCACTTTGCTCTAAATCTAAAAAGGAACATTCTCACCCAAGGGTCTTCATTCAATTTCAAAAACATTAACCCCTTGCATGCCAAAAAAAAAGTTGCAAGCAAAAAAGGGACCACGGTCCCTTAAAAGCAAACAACCGGAAGCGTTAGAACATTATTATTTTCTTGCACCAACAATATCTGCCATTTTCCATAATTATTACCACACTTCATGTGGTGTCTTCTTACACCATAGTGAGGTGTTTACTATCCCATTTATCACTAATTTTGAATGTTAACTAATTTTGATCATTAGCACTCCATATTCTCTAGTATCGATATCCATGCTCCTTGTCGTGTCAAACACAGAGACATTACTGTATTGCTGAAATCAAAAACACTTAAGCCAAGACACAAAGCCGCCATGAGTCGCGCGCCATGATCACATTCTTCATTGTTAAACAATGCCGAAGTAGAAATCCATCTGATTTATCATAATTTTTCCGTCGGCAAAGATAGCGTCTTTGTAGAGGCACCGGCACACGGCTTTATTCCATAAAATTTATTACAAGTTAGTTGTTTGAATCACCTGATTCACCAATACTTATACCTGATTCACCAATACTTATACCACAGCACGGCAAAAATCGGATTAGACACGTGAATTTCTTATCCCTTTTAGATTGGATTAGACACGTGAATTTCTTATCCCACTTCTGATTTTAGGATCAAGGAGAATTTGTTAAGAAGAACAACTATAAAGCTTTACAAATTATAATCTCTTTAGAATAACTTAAATTACAATCCAATACTTTAAACTAAAATAACAACCCTTCATTCCCGCCAAGCGCAACCCCTTTTTCCTCTCCCGCCAAAACACAATCTAAATCTAACCATAGAGTAATGTCATTTTT
Organism: Schrankia costaestrigalis; assembly: GCA_905475405.1. Taxonomy (NCBI): domain Eukaryota; kingdom Metazoa; phylum Arthropoda; class Insecta; order Lepidoptera; family Erebidae; genus Schrankia; species Schrankia costaestrigalis. Next base: position 45,042 of record FR997832.1, on the reverse strand, counting down.
ACTCGTCGAGCGGTAATGTTACTAAAAAGTGGCCAGCTACTTCTAATTTTCCTAACAATATATTTAATCAATATGTCTGGTCTTAACGGCCACACACAGATATTCTCCGGGGTTTTATAGTGTGTCTCATAACGTGTCAACCAGTCTGTAGTGTCCAATCGTTTGCCCAACAGAGCTGAAAAAGGCTTAAAGGTGGTCTTTTTAGTGGTGCCTTCCTTAACAAATTGGATGTTTTGTCTTTCATTTGTAGTCAGTCCTTTTTTAGCTCTAGCGATCGATAGACTCACTGCCTCGTGTATAATCTCATGACGTTGCGAGTAACCCCTATCCAAAAGCACTTTGCAGCCTACCAATAAGTCTCCGTACTAGTTTCTTTGCTACATTCTGTGCATTTTTTGTTCGTGGCTTTTCCCCATCTTGAGTCAATTGGAAGGCGTTGAGGTAGAGTTTAAGTAATGATGGTGACCAATCGTAAAGCAAAGTGCGCCACTTTAAGGCTAAAGGTATACAGTAGTCCCCTAGAGTAACCCATTCATTTTGCATTTCTAGGTTCATTGCGTGCACTCTGTAGTTGTCATTCTCATCTTGGTTTATGAAAGATTTTGTAAAAATTCCTTGTCTTTATAATTAATAGAGCAGGTTTTGGAAACACGGAAAAGCAATCTTTTTCGTGTTTCCAAAACCTGCTTTATTAATTTATCATGAACTTTTTATGAAATTGTTACCGTGACTCGAGCGCAGATGAATTTTTATCAGTTGGGATGGATTTTACAATTTCGTCTTTAGATGTTATTTTTTTATATTATTTTATTTGTTTGAGGAAAGCTTACGGACTAATTACAACATTAGGTAACATATTTTTTTACAGAAATTGCCAATAACAAGCTTCCACATATAAATAACTATGTTGATGTTATATATCTATGCAAATACAAATCATTTTAAAAAAGAAGCAATTAATGTACATTTTTGATAAACTACTATCTATACTATACTATAATATACCTACTATAACTAAAAATGTTGATAAGACTTGCATTTTAGTGACTCTTAGATGTTTATAGAGTTCCGACGTTTGTTTTAGTTTCATCCCAAAGTTATTTGTGTATCGATACAGAGCGGAAGAGTCTGCAGATTGAGCTAACCCAAGCCACGATTTCAATGTTTTCGTCACTTTGGCATCCAGTTTTTTCAAGAGGTTCTGGTTTAAGTCATACACGAGGAAAGGCCAATTGAGACGTGATGTTAAATAGTTGTCATATATCCAGACTTTTTTTACGTTATTTATATATGTTGTTGGTCTACCTTTTCAATGTTGTTTATGAAACTATTGACGACATCGTCTAGTACTTGAGAGCGAGATGCTTTTTGATTTCAATCCCTTCTCGTACGACTCTTGAGTAGAAGTGACATTCCTTAGAGGGGACTTGTGAACGATGAAAGAATTTTTGAAAGTTGGATTTTGGTGGGAAAAATAATATGTAGACAGCTGAGTCCTGACGTCATCCCAATTTGGCGGGAAAATAAATACGCCTCGGTACGCGAGTCAGACTCGCACTTGACCGGTTTTATTTACATCAGCAATTTTTTGACCCTTTCAGCTATGGTCCGCCTAGTCTGGCCTATATAGCAACTACCGCAGCTGCAATTTATTTTGTAGACACCTGGCGTGTGAAACGCCACCACATCCTTCGGCGTACCCACTGTTCACCTTTGTTTCGAGTGTGTATACTATGTGTATGGAGTATTTCTGTAACACCGTGCCGATCTTATCAGTTACGCCTCTGACGTAAGGCACGTAGGCAGGCTGTCTTCTTACCTCAGGACATGTGCATTTATTTTGTGAAACCGAGTCATCTGTCCATCTCATCCTGAGGCACTACTCGAGCGAACGTATCCCTGTACCAACATATCTTGTTTGGTGTGACAGTGGTAGCCTAAATAATGCCTAAGTTTTGAAATCCTTGGTTAATTACATTACTTATATCGAAATAAATAGAAAATGAAAGCCTCATTTATATTATTGAACGTGGCTTGACTAAGTATTTCTACAAGAAAACTGTTAAGTGAACTCGCACGATCATAAGTATCTACTTAATCTAAGTTCTGTAGATCTGGTTCTGTGTGGAGCGGCATCCAACGTAGGACGAGAATTAGGTTTACTACGCAACCAAATGTAGTGGATAATGTAATAGAGAGATATGGTTAGAACTTTTCTTTTCTCTTCAAGTATTAAAAGCAGAGTAAACATAACAATCAATATAATATCTAATAATAACAACAATCTAAATAAGAGGAGTGCGTTTGTGGCGAGTAGATGTCGACCCTACAGCTCCGCGTTATCTGCGAGCTTGTTTGTTATTGTACACATGACATGTTCTTGATAACCCTACACATGTACACATTATATAACTTATACGTATGTCTCTACACTATTAAATGGCGATGTAAATCAATGGGTAATTTGATGTTTTGTGCGACACGTGCTTCAAATAATACATAATAATATACAATAATGTCCATTAATCTACGCCCGCTACGCGCTGCTCGGATTATTAATATACTGTGCTACGTGTTCCCGTAGGTTCTGTTTTGTCGTTATTGCGACATTCTTAGGACAGGATAACACTTGGTTATTGGTCACCATAACTCCAATAATATAAAATACCGTGACATTTAACTAATCGCTATAAGTATGTTCACTCACACGAGGAGGTATTTGATCCCAGGACTGCGAGAGCTCAGCGCCGTCTCCTGTGACATTAATTTATTCTGACTAACTTTTTGTTCCACAAGACTCTCTAGATCTCAGAAGATTGAATATTTTAATGCTAGTGTGTTGAAACTCTGAAATATAAATGTAAGGATATATAGTATGCCATCTGCTGTGACCTACCATCCATTGTTCGTACTAATATTATAAATGTAAGGACATATAGTATGCCATCTGCTGTGACCTACCATCCATTGTTCGTACTAATATTATAAATGTAAGGACATATAGTATGCCATCTGCTGTGACCTACCATCCATTGTTCGTACTAATATTATAAATGTAAGGACATATAGTATGCCATCTGCTGTGACCTACCATCCATTGTTCGTACTAATATTATAAATGTAAGGACATATAGTATGCCATCTGCTGTGACCTACCATCCATTGTTCGTACTAATATTATAAATGTAAGGATATATAGTATGCCATCTGCTGTGACCTACCATCCATTGTTCGTACTAATATTATAAATGTAAGGATATATAGTATGCCATCTGCTGTGACCTACCATCCATTGTTCGTACTAATATTATAAATATAAATGTAAGGATATATAGTATGCCATCTGCTGTGACCTACCATCCATTGTTCGTACTAATATTATAAATGTAAGGACATATAGTATGCCATCTGCTGTGACCTACCATCCATTGTTCGTACTAATATTATAAATGTAAGGATATATAGTATGCCATCTGCTGTGACCTACCATCCATTGTTCGTACTAATATTATAAATATAAATGTAAGGATATATAGTATGCCATCTGCTGTGACCTACCATCCATTGTTCGTACTAATATTATAAATGTAAGGACATATAGTATGCCATCTGCTGTGACCTACCATCCATTGTTCGTACTAATATTATAAATGTAAGGACATATAGTATGCCATCTGCTGTGACCTACCATCCATTGTTCGTACTAATATTATAAATGTAAGGACATATAGTATGCCATCTGCTGTGACCTACCATCCATTGTTCGTACTAATATTATAAATGTAAGGATATATAGTATGCCATCTGCTGTGACCTACCATCCATTGTTCGTACTAATATTATAAATATAAATGTAAGGATATATAGTATGCCATCTGCTGTGACCTACCATCCATTGTTCGTACTAATATTATAAATGTAAGGACATATAGTATGCCATCTGCTGTGACCTACCATCCATTGTTCGTACTAATATTATAAATGCGAAAGTTTGTAAGGATGTATGGATGGAGGGATAGATGGATTTTAATGTATTCAGTATTCAGTATTCATTTATTTATTCAAAATAGTACAATAATATTGCATCTTTTTGACGTCATCTAACACTACTTAATCTAAGTTTATTAACATTTCAAAGTTTTGAAAACTTTACCACCGCTGAAATGAAATTTGGAATATATGTAGGTACTTTGTTTAGGGCGTAGAATAACATTTAGGCTACCTATAGGGCATCAGCTAAGTGTAAGATATGTGTACCTACCTTTAGTCTAAGTTTTATGTTACTGTGATGTGTGTCAGAAAATATTTATATTTTGTCAATAATTTAATTTTTACCATTACATACATACATAAACTATAGAATATCGTAAATAACAAGTTATAGTAACCACGTGCTGATAATTCATTATGTGACAGAGTCACTATTACCCTAGTACTTATATTATTCTTTGTAGTAGCTCCTTTAATATGCTTTACAGGTTTAACATATGACTAACATACAATATTAGCCAAAAAATGACCGACATCTTTCTACAAACAAACAAGATACTTATTAATTATCTAAACAAGATAGCCTAGAACCGAATTTCTCTTATAAGCTTAAGAGTCAGTTAAGACGGTCCTAATAGTTCACTGAACTAATAATAGGTTAACTGTTATCTTGTAAGTTTTCTAACCTTATCTATACATGAGTAGACACAATTATCTAATATTTGACCCTCGACCTGATCCAAGCAGTATCTCAAGGTCGTGGAGCGATGCGTCTGTGTTCATACCCGTTATACTTAAGTAAATAATCATTAAGTAATAATATATAACATACACAATAATATAAACAACGACTACGACTATGAGAAACTAGAAGCGGCCGCTGCAGACAAAGTCTACTTTCTAACACATTTCATGCTAGGTACGCTTTACATAATTAGGTATTTAGTTCTACCTATTTGAACTAAGTATTTATTAAGGTATAAGCTTAAGGCTTCATATTAGCGCAATGAAATATAGATGTGGTTTTGTAAGCTCTAATTTTGTTTGAATTTCTAATTGAATTAAAATCGAGAATCAAGTTAGTGTCGGTGAGTAGAGACGTTAACTCGATCGTAGAGCGTATAGGCAGGAGTTAGTCTAGCGTTTTATAATATAATAACAAGGAATATTGAACTGAGCTTTGATTTGTCTATGTTAATATTAATAAGTAAGTATTACAAATACGACATGGTAACTTTATTAACCGGATGCTGAATAACTCTGAACTTTACTAATAAGTATAACACTTAATATTATATCAGAATCATTCTATACTTATTGACACAAAACCTAGCTTGAATTAAAAAAATATATAATTTTAGTTAGTGACCAACTCGGACTTTCTCAGACTGTTCATATGTTTACATATTGACGTCACAATATTGTAATGCACAGTTAAGTGCGTCTCCGAGCCATGCTCTTAACATTATATGTTTAGTTAAATAAATGCATAATAAATAAATAAACTTTATTATTTACGAGACAGGTAGGAACGTTAGTGTAGGTGCGCATTTAACAATATTGAATATTAATATACAGACGATAGTGAATACTCATACACATACACACGGACGAACAAACGACACTTAAAACACTCTTCTACTGTAACAAGACAATCATTAATTGATTATGTAGAACAATAGCCCTAAGTACTTTATAATATTAGCTAGGTACCTATCTGCCTGAAAAAGTCCCGTGAAAAACATAGCACCGTTGCGTGCGCCGCCGCGTGCACCGCTGCGTGCGACGCATCGTGTGACGCTCTATATGGTTTAATAACTTTATTTCTCAAAAGAATTGCATACATTCAATTCGCTTACTGAGAAACATGTAATAACTAAACTCAATATTTAGAGCGCACAAGAATGTTCTCATTATCTATACTTATAATAAAACTGTAGAGAGATCAATTCTGTACATTGAATATATGTTAAAAATTAATATTGGAGGATGAATGGTGATCGATACTAATGCCAAAAATGCAATCAATAAATTTTTTGTCTGTCTGTCTGTCTGTCTGTCTGTCTGTCTGTCTGTCTGTCTGTATGTGCACGCATGGGTCAAAAACTACTGAAGGCATTTTAACCAAACTTGGTACAATTGTAGTCCATACTCCCGGGCAGGTTATAGACTATATAACATAACGCTAAGACACATAGGAGCTGAGCAGTGACGAAAAATTTGAAGCAAGTCGGTTGAAAAAAAGCGCGTTCGAGCTCTTATCATCGTATACGTTGATCATACGCCAAAAATATGTATTACAAAAATAATGGTCTTCAAACGATGAACAAAAAAGTCCTGAATAGTATATATCTATCTTTTATATATTAGCCACAATAACCTGTTTAATCGTTAGGGTTTTCTTCAAAGTGTATTAAATACATAAATATATTGTAATTTGCAAAGACATATCTTTTTCAAACTCCCATATTTCAAAAGTACACTTTAATACCTTATTCATAAAAAAGAATTATAGAAATCGGTTTATAAACACACAAGATTTAGATGAAAGAAAATTTCCAAATGTCGCCGCGCCAGTATGAGTACGGCTGTACGGTTGATTTTTGTTTAACGTCCGAAACGGCCAACCGGTGCATCTATATAATTTCATTCACATTGACTCTTAATGCGAACGGACGTGGTTCTTATTGACTCTTCTCGGAATAAGCGCGCTTTAGATATTAAAATACATAGATACGTAGTTTTTAGGTATTAAGTTTAAAGTAGGTATCTATCTATACTATAATAAAACAATCGGAATCGGATAAGTAATACTCGAGATATCGCTAGATCTCTTTATTAGAACAGTCCGATACAAATCAGGGGTCATGAAAAATGGATTTGGTTCAATGTTGAATGAATTTAAATTTAGTTTCTTTTGTTCACGAGTTGGCGTTACCAGTAGTAATCATAAAATAAATGAGTTTTTAAATAATATATAACTATTTTATTATTAAGTGCTATTAATAAGTTATTCCTTTTAAATGTTAATAAAATTAACCATGAATCGTATGTGTAATATCAATTATAAGTCTTCACACTAGCCTTTAAAAATATCAATTTAACGGACACAAAGAACATCCAGACTAAGGACAATAGTTTGTGTATCACAATTGTCCTCCATGGGAATCGAACCCGCGACCTCATGCACGCCAGCCATGTAATGCGACCGCCGCGCCACCGAGGCAGGTAATTCTGCCGCACCATAACGTGGCGTGCAAATGTATTCATTCATAATTAATTAGCGATTATCCGTGTGGTGACGGAGCAAGAATACAATATGTCACCTCTCCATCTCATCCCATGGGTGGCGTAAAACCGACCAAGGGACTATCGGTGAATATTATCTTTACGAAATAAAAATGAAGGAAAACTTGAAATTAAACCCTATACCAATCCGACTGGCCAACGTGGTATTAGTAGGCCAAGTATCCCTCCGTCACGGGAGGAGGCGCGTCCTTGCAGTGGGACATTAATGGGCTGTTATGATGAAAAAGCGATGTCATTTATTTTAACTTACAAATTTGACAACAGATGGCATTGTGCCTGTGACGTCATTTTCAGTATCGCGGTATTAAGATTTTACTTGAAAGAATGACGTTCGCTCATGTCTTTCAGTATAAGTTTAGACACAGTCTTCATAGATCTGTCTTTGTAAAGATCTGTTTTTGAAAAGGCTTTGGTTCGTTCGTTAATTTTACAATTCGTGTGTAGGTATATCTGTTTGTTATAAGGTTTAAAAAACGATTTTTCAGTATTAAATCGAATTGCGAAGTAAGTAACATCCGCCACGCGAACGAAGTCGCGGGCACAGCAGCTAGTACACAAATAAAATAGTTACACTATACACAAATACAATACACCATCACAAACTACTAATCAGACACGAAACAAAATTTTTATAACTACATATATATCAATAAATGTGGGGAACGGTAGACTCGATCGTACGTTAAACAAGTAGAAACATGGATGCATGAGTCGACCCTTTACTAGATGTGGCATTGTTGGCATAGGCAGTTTTTAGCAATTTATATAAATCATTGATTATTATGTTTATTTTACTATTGGGTTAGTTATCATATTTATGTATTTTAGGTAAATACGTAATTAGGTAACATTTATGTACTTTTTTTTTTATTTACTTATTTTTTTTTTTAGATAATTTCTTGAGGTAACTAAAAATTAATTAGATATACATTTTTTTAACGTTTTTTTTTTTTTTTATATACATGTTATATCAATTATGTAGTTTAATGTAACATTTTAGGTACTAAAAATTTTTTTAGTTTCGTTTTTATTTCTATGTAAGTCTATTCATATTATTAATTTATAACTCTATTTCAAAGAAATGTGTCAAAAATCGCTTCTCCGTAATCACTCACATACAACGCCATATATTTGAATTCAGTGCGGGCCGCCACGCTCAACGCCACGCCCGACGCCCCGCGTCTCCGTAAACGAGGCCTTGCTGTAACTCTAACTCTCTAGCATATATTTAAGAGCCCAACAATATGTGATGTGTGCAGTTGTGATCATGTTCGACGTCACGTGGACTTTTATTACAACCACAATATTAAAATGTACCAGACAGAAGCTCCGGACTATGCATCGTACATGTAAATTGTCCCCTGTGGTATGATTTATCGACATCAACGTAGAAGAGTGCCTTAAAATTACACCACACCCTAGAAGCATAAGATAATAATAACGGATTCACACATGATGTACTTAAATCGGTGTAAGAACACATACCTAGGCTATGATACGATTCATGTCTCGGATATTGCAGAAGCCAGGTTAAGATTATCCGTAGTCAGTTCACACACTCAGATAATTGAGAGAAATAAAGGAAACTTGACAGAAAATCATAAACAAATTTGTTTACTCAGCTGGTGAAGGTTATTATTGTACAAGTCTCCCTCCTCCGCATGAGAGACCACAGCCTGCTGTGGCACAATAATTGTCGGTCTGAACATATATTTCTATAAGTTAATGAGTAAAATGTATTGTAACTGAGTAATGACATTCGAGTGCAATAAACAACAACTACACAAACACAGAACATCGTTAATGTCTCACAGGCGACGCGACGTGACGCGACGCGACGCGACGGTACTTACCTACGGTGACGAGTACTTACTTATTATTAACTAGCTGAACCGTGCCCACTTCGTTGGGCGGCGAAAAAAACGCTTCCCTTTTTTAAAAATATTTCATTACTGCTCCTCTGTTATTAGTCATAGCGTGATACTATTAATATAGCCTATGGCACTCCCCGATAAATGGTCTTTTTAACACAAAAAGAATTTAAATGATTGAAATGATTAAGAATACATGGTATTAATCAATAAACCAATTAGCCTATCGCAGTCCACTTCTGGACAAAATGCCTCTCCCAACAAACGCCACAGAACAGGGTTCTCCGCCCTACGAATTTAGTCCGACCAAGAGATCTTCTTGATCTTTCTATCCGTGTGGTGACGGAGTAAGAATACAATATGTCATCACCCCATCTCATCCCATGGATGTTTTTGGTTGAGGGCCATCCGCCCCACCACAACCCGTGTAAAGTAGTAGCGGTCGTCAGAGACCAACTACTTGTCCTAAACAAAAAAAGAACCATAGGTGTCGTAAAAACCGACTAAGGGAATAACCGTAACTACTATCCTTACGAAATAAAAAGAAGGAAAACTTGAAATTAAACCCTATACCAATCCGTCTGGCCAGCGTGGTATTAGTAGGCCAAGTAACCCTTCGTCACGGGAGGAGGCCCGTCCCTGCAGTGGGACATTAATGGGCTGTTATGATGAAGCGATCTTTTTGAGGTAGAATTAATTTATAGTACAGGTATTTAAAATTAAAATCTTACTCCAGCCAAAATGTTGATACTAAGAAAATTCATCTATACTAACATCGCGTTAGACAGATATTTTACGTTATTCGCGCATTATTTTAAAACTGAGATATCTTTCAAACTAATAATCGGATCTCATCGCTGTAAAGGTCAATTTTGTTTAAAATTAAATAAATATAATGATTAACGTAATTTATTTTGATAAGGGTCAATACCATATACATAAAATACCTTTACAAACAATGCATTTCTTTAAGTCAAATTTGATTATTATAAAAAAGGTCGTAGTGAGTCAACCTTAGATATATGCTATCGTTGACTTAATTGTAAACCTTTTTTAAAGGTACAATTCTCTAATACATCATTTCAGTATATCTCCAGACGTTTGGCTTTTCTCAAGACTTTGTTATCAACATTAAACATTATTTATCCTATTTGCGAAATATGATTTTATTTCTATTGGCGGCGCTAGTGAGCCCTATAAACGCTCTTAAGCAGCAGAAGCAAAATAAACGTTTTTAAGCGTCCCTTTTATATACATATTTCATTACTGTTCTACTCCTATTAGACATAGCGTGATACTATATAGCCTATAACACTCCCCGATAAATGGACTATGAAACACAGAAAGAATTTTTTAAATCGGTTCTGTAGATCCAGAGATTACCCCCTACAACGACACAAACACACAAACTTTACCTCTTTATAATATTAGTATAGATTTAATATAACTTATAATTGATATAACACATACGATTTATGGTTAATTTTATTAAAATTTAAAAGGAATAACTTATAATTAATAGCACTTCATAATAAAATAGTTATGGATTATTTAAAAACTCATTTATTTTTGAGTATGATTACTACTGGTAACGCCATCTCGTGAACAAAAGAAACGAAATTTAAATTCATTCAACATTGAACCAAATCCATTTTTCATGGCCCCTGATTTGTGACTGTTCTATATAAAGAGATCAAGCGATATCTCGAGTAATTACTTCGATTTTGATGAAACATACCTCAGTTTAAGCCTAATAAAAAAGGCTACAATACCAATGTGTTGGTCTTATGATTATATTAATTCGTTTTAAAGATGTGCGGTAACAAACAGACAGACAGACAGACATTAATTCTAAAAATTGTGGTTTCGTGCTTTTTGACTTTTTTCTAGATTTTATAGATAGGTAATTTTTATCTGAATTTTCGAAAAGAACAGACATTTCGACCTTTACAGTTTTATTATAGTATATAGATTATTAACATTGAAAAATACATAACTGACAATAAAATATAGAAATACAATCACAAAACATTAAATTATTGTTTAATGTTCTATTTGTTTAACATAATAAGTTTAATTAAGCCACCAACAGATAGCGTTATTTGATATATAGTTAAGATATTTTTATGTTCATCTTATAGCATAACTATGTTTTGTAATTAAATATAAAAGCTTTTTCACTCGCCATTGGAGTTTTATTACATAAAATTCCATCGAGTACTTTTTGGAATTTGTTCATGGTCCTTCAATCCGGATAAAAAAATGTTAAATTAAATGTCTTTATTTTATTTATTCAAAAATACTGCACGCAGCTTAACTCTAAATATATTCCAGTCTACATTCCTAAGATAGCGCTGTTTAATATTTCACTTTGTAAACTTATACTACGTATATAACTAAAACTACTTATTCTTGAGCACTTTAAATTCAAATATCTTTTGATAGACTGAACCGATTGCAATGAAACAAAAATTAAATGGAACTTCAAGTTACGCTCAATCGTTGTGTATTAAAGGCATCTACATTTTACGTTACATTTAAAAATACTGCACGCAGTTTAACTCTTGATGTAGTTCTGTCTAAGTTTGAAAGATGGCGCTGTTTAATATTAATTAGTTAAATTCAAATATCTTTTATTAGACGGAACCGATTGCAATGAAACAAAAACTAAATAAAACTTCAAGTTACGCTCAATCGTTGTGTATAAAAATCATCTTAATTGCTTTGGTACTTTTTACGTGATGCCCGAACAAATTTTAGGTTACAGATAAACAGACATACAGACATACAGATATACAGACAAACAGACAAAAATTCCAAAAATGGTGGAAATGGGTTCTGTTGGTTGTCTTTTAATACCCTGGCTATTTTTTTTGGATCTATTTTCAATGTACAAAAACGACTTTTCTACAGTTTTATTATATGTATAGAATAGATATTCTATTACTAGATTTAAATAAATTGTATTAACATTAGTATTATTGTAAGTAGCAGGTTACAATAATTACTTTAAGATTTGGCTAATTTACGATTGCAAGTTAGCTGGTGTCCTGCGTGGGCTACGAACGCGACGTACGCGATCTGATGAACCCTACTTGTGTCCTATGTAACGGTAAGCGACGAGACGCGACGTAACGCATACTTGTTTTGAGGGCGATCAGACGCGAGCGACGCCACGATTTTAAAGCAAAATTTTGTACTGTACTTCTTTATGATTCGAGAGGTAAAGCCTGATTTACACATCGACAAGTACAGTAGCGAGTTAAGTAGTAAGTTGTTGATTAAGTTGATTTAAATAGATCTCGATCCTATTTTTTGACGAGTTAAGTTGCGAGACGCGAGAGAGGGGGCTACTTCGTACTAATAACGTAGGACACTTGTTCGCGTGTATCATCGCATCGCGTATGCCCGATTTACACATCGACAAGTACAGTAGCGAGTTAAGTAGTATTTTAAGATTAAGTTGATTTAAATAGAGTTCCATCCTATTTTTTGGCGAGTTAAGTACGAAGTAGCCCCCTCTCTCGCGTCTCGCCAACTTAACTTGCCAAAAAATAGGATGGAGATCTATTTAAATCAACTTAATCTTAAAATAGTACTTAACTCGCTACTGTACTTGTCGATGTGTAAATCGGGCAGTAGCGCCGCGTCGCGAGTGCGACGCGTTCGTCGCCCACGCAGGACACCGGTCTTACTTAGGTTTATTTTTCACAAACACTTATAGACATATTTATTTCATAAAACTATAATAACTGGACAACGTCTCGTACAATATTGTATTCATCTAATACTAAAGTTATAGGTAATTAATTTGTAATAATAAGTATTAAGTACTACTTAATAGAAAACACAATGCTAAGTACACACACGCTACGTAAAATCATTTGTGGATTGCACTAATAATGTATGTATTCCTCTGGATTTGAACCTGCGTCCTCGTATTTTTATAGGCATTCGTAATACCAACATAGATACTCGCAGCACTGAACACTTTATGATTTTTCACATTAGATAATGTAGTAACTGATCGAAGCTCCCACACGAGGACCGACCAAATATCTGGTTATTTTAGCGTGAGGAAATGATCAGTTAACTCGTATCAAGAAATAGGAACAAATGTGCCACCAAATTGTTGCTCATTACCTACTTTAGTCTAAGACTCGGCTTCCTCCGCGTCCTACGAGCACCGCCGTGCCACGGTCATGGCTCATCTACGCACCATTTACACAATTTTGTACAATAACTACTTCTATCGAATATCCAAGAAGTAACAACCATTTAGATAGGTATATCTTTTACCTACGTAAGTAATGACCCTACAAATATTTCTATTCTGCCAACTGCCACTAGAAAATAATCGCTTTTTAATCGAAAAAAAATCTTGTCATTAAATCCTATAGAACAAGTATAGTCCTATTTTAAAATATTACTTAGTGATGAAAAAAAGTTATAATACCGCTAACAGCTAGTGTCGACACAACACGTGAACTACTTGACATGCGAGTGAGCTTGTAATGTACACCTTCATATAATTAATTAGACATAAATATGCTTAGCACTCACAAACACCTGACATGAATGAACAACATATATACTTAACATACTACATAATGTTAACAATTACCTTGTGATTATATTAGTAAGTACTCCTCCACATAACCAATATTATGTAAGTAATTACTAAATAAATAAGTGACAATCAATCAAACTGATATAATATGAACAATACAATACAATACATGTGCATCGCGCTACTTATGTACTACTTAACCCTTCATTATTATTAGATGTCATCTACTATACCTACACAACTATAAAGTCTGTGTGCGTGTGTGTGTGTACACAAATACTTATAGGAGTTTCACACACCTAACTATCTTCAAAGACAACCCTTGTAGCGTAATCGTTATACCTATTACATGGCTGCTACGCAGAGGTCTCGGGTTCGATTCCCTCTTAATGTAAATCTTTGTGTGCATAAACATGATTGTTTGCATTGCTCCTGGTGTTTTCTATGTATAATAGCCATGTATTTACAAAAAAAAAGGATTTAAGTAAGTACAAAAAAAAGTATTTAAGTATGTTTATCCGTTGTATAGTACCTATAGTACAAGCTATGCTTAGTTTGGGACTAGATGGCGTTGTGTAAAAATGTGTGAGCAATATTTATTTAGAATATGACTCACAACATACTGCAGTGGTCGGCATGTCTTCTATGCGCACACATTAGTCTCGTGTAAACTGTTTCATGCTGAGATGCAGTTAACAAGAGATGCTTGGACGAGGATCTAGCAATCACTTTGTGACTTTGACCATTCCTCTTTATCTCAAGTGCCCTGCCAATCTTGTTTGGGGTCAAATCGGGCAGAATGATGTCATTGACGTTTACAAAGCAATAAAATAAAAATTACATAAACAACAATTAAAACTGTACCTATCTTTAGAAAAAAAATACGCATTTTCAAGATAAACCACAAAACGTCGACAATATAAACTTAACTGAAAAATAATAAATTAGTCCAAGTTTTAATAAAACCAACAATTTTTGCACCTTTACAATAATAGCAAATAATAGTAATGCACATCGTAGTCGTAGAGACAAGCTAAGCGTAGCCTGTACTATGAGTACACCTACCACTAGACAACTACACTGGGCCGCAATGAAAACGGGTCACTTACATAAACCTTAATAACTTCCAAAATATTAGAGCTAGCTTTATAAAATAAACACTAAAATAAAGATAATTTAACAGTCCTTTAATGGAAGTGATAAAAATTATAGATTATTAAGTGTATTTTGGACAAAAGTAAGTTAAATAAAAAATTGACACTTTCATTAAATGTCGAAAACAGGTAAAAGGTATTAAAAATGCAATTTTAACTCATTTAATACGCTGTATTATTATCAGAAGCTGTTAATACAGCTTTATTCTGGTTTTGGATGCTTTCCATTTGGTTTTTAATTGAGCTCTGAGGAAAATAGACCTATTCCTCTATCGCTGCTTCTTTGAGTTCATAAAGGGTGATGAGGGGGAAATATGGATGTCCTACTCATCGATCCAATACGTCCCAAGCATGCTGGATCGGTTTCAAGTCTAGGTTGCGTGCTGGCCACTTTATACGTGTGATAGCGACATCTTTACGGAACTTTAACACTATAAAATCTGTATGAAGACGAGCGTTGAGTTCCATGAAGGTGCCTTTTTCGCCGATGTTTACCAAAAATGAGCCATAATACTCATTAATGGTTTCATTCAAGTACCTCTCTGCAGTTAAAGTACCATTTTATATCACTACTAGCTCGGTGCGGCTTTCAGAAGAAATTCCAGCCCACACGTGTACAGTGCCTCCGACATAAGGTACTTTCTCTTCAATGTAAGCTTGGTTATAAAGGTTTCCTGTACTTTTCCAGACCCTTAGCCTTCCATCCAACTTGTATAAAGTAAACCTCGACTCATCGGAAACATTTTCGTTAACTAATCAGCCATGAGTGCTATTCACGAATTTTTTATCATCACTCTATCTTGAATTTTGATGTTGTCTTTCAAGTTTACGAATATTTGCAGGTCTAGGACTGTAATATTGCTTCATCTAGACACTGCCTCACTATACAAGGGCATGGATTGCTTTCTCGAGCAAGTAGCAAGTGATTTTTGACTACAACAGCCGTTTGAAATCGATTTCTCAATATTCTCGACACCATGTAACGATCCTCTTGTGTTTTTGTGCACGCTGCTGGTTCTTATCTTGGTCTGCGCGCATTGGATACAGTGTCTTTTAATGGGTGGAGTACTTTTCGAACGATTGAGAGCTATAAACTAAGAGCTCTCGCTGTATAACGACGACTACGTCATTTTTCTAGCATTTCTGGAATCCTTGCAGACACTTCAGTGGTTAGAGGCATGTTTTTATGCTAATTTGATCAGAATCTCGAATTTCTGTATATAAAATGCGTCTTTTTCATAATATAACAGAAAAAAGAGTAAAAAAAATGGTTTTGAAACTGTTGTTAAAATTTAAAAAAATCGTCTTTATTTTTAATTCATGGATTTAATACAATAATCAAAAATAACTTGCAAGATTTTACTTGCGGCATTATTTGTGATTAAATTATCTATCATTTAGTCTTTATTTCATAAAGCTAGCTCCAATATTTTGGAAGTTATTAAGTTATTAAGTATTATTTTGTAAGCAACCCGTTTTCATTGCGTTCCAGTGTAATATAGATGCATGTACTTATACGAACATAGGACATACTACAATATATTGAGCTATGCGAAAAAACTCGTCTGAGTTTCCTCCATTTTTTTAATAATTCGTTAGTTTTGAAAATTACAACAATATTCTGACTGGAATAAAGTGCTACACTACAAACACTTTGTTAAGTAGTTCCTATTGTACATAGAGACCACGAAGTCACGTATAAGTAGGTACTTATAAAATAACTATTAGGTAAAAAACATCGCTCAACCCGATGGCCCCATAGTTATGTTAATAACATAGTAGAGTACCGAAATGTGATATCTAAATGTCAGGGTCGAGCATGCACCCCGCGTACCGTTCACGAGTCTAATGCCGTACTAAGTACTGCTGGTCAGAGATTCTACAGGTTTACCTTTACTTTCATGTTGATGAATATCTGACACAATATCTGTCGTACCCTGACCTACGGATATTCACTTTATTGTTTTACGTTTTAAAAGACAATTGTTCATTCACAATTTAGCAAAACGCCGTTAATTATGTCGCTAGAAGTGACTGACTATTGCCAAATGCACTTCCTTCAAGCTTTCTTCAACTATCTGACCATTATCAAGACAAGGAAAATAAATTAAAACACTGTTTATCAATATCAGAGCGATTAATGATATCAGTTAACAGCCGGAACACGTGCCATGTTTTAACTTTAAACTATATGAGAACCTCACGTAGATAATAATATTGTAAACGAATAATAATTAATTAATTGAAAAGCGCTGACCTTACGTTAATGTAATTTATATATACTTATTATGCAAGTATGAAGTAATTATCTATTAGTACATAAATATATTTAGCATGTTAAGAACATAGAGTACGTACAGTAAGCTTAATGTATTCACACTGTTAAATAGATTTTCTCTCAAACAAAAAAAAATTCAGACGTTCGTAATGTATACCTAGTTAAATTATAAACTATTAACCATACCTAAGTATTTATAAGTCAGTCGGCATGGTAGCCATGATTCATTTATTCAAAAATAAATAGTTATCTCACTGAAACAACTAATAAACACAAAATAATAATAATATATTATTTACTAAACATATTATTCAAATTCCACGTTTAGTTTACTCTGAAGTATTTCTATAACATGATTACTTATTATTTCATACATTCCATCGACATACACTAAGTATCTGTCAATTCTTTGTCTGTATTTGTGAAAGCATCATCATCAAGCTCATGATCAACCAAGCTGGAGCAAACTGAACAATTAGCAGACATTGTGTTGTGCGGCCGAGCTGACGGAACGCTCTCTATAACAATGACATGGTGGAGGTTTGACTCCAAGGTGGTTCGGCTATGTGTTGTTAGGTAATATCTAACGTCTATAATGTTATGCATTGATTGTGTATGGGCTCGTCACGCGTGTGAGTCAGAGTGCGCTACATTCCGACATGATAATCAGACTTAAAAGCTATTTGGTTACTTAACGTGAGGTAATCACATCCTATTTATTATCTACGTAAGTAAGTAATCCTCGCGCGAGTTATCGATGCTATGTTTACATACTATCACGTTTATCTGTAGATCAGTACACAGAACGATTACATTAGTCTGGTATTAGTTGGTAGAGCTCGCGAGTACTGCACATGTGTAGCTAGAGGGACGGTATACACTGCACGGTGTACACTGCACAAAACCTCGGGGTGTGAGACCATCACTGTGCTGCACCTGGCTCGCGCGACTGCGCACGTGTGCGCGGGGGTGTGTCCCGCGTGTGGGCGTGGCGAGGTGACGTCACGTGCGTCCACCACGTCATGAGGGAGGAACATCTCGGTATGTACCACCTTACTATTAACAGCTCACCGATACTTATACTTAGTTTGATGCTTACTAACCAAACTACTAAGTATTATACTAGACTAAATAAGATAACTAGAGTTAAGTAGTAAGTACATGGTTCAGGATAATCTAATGTGGTCTAGCTTGTCGCAGCAGACGTGTTTGACAATTCGTAAGAAATGTTACAACTAGAAACATGAAGCGTTCTGAATATTAACTATGGATATTTATGAGCAACGTTGACAGACACGTTACATTTTAATAAATATTAAGAAGTGTATCGTTCACTAAGTATTTATTATTTATTGTATTTTACAACAAAAATATATTTATATTGAAAGGAAGGAAAGACAATGGAACTCTTTTGTGCTCGAGAGTTACAACCTCTCAGTACGACTAAATCTGTAAATAACAAGCCCGTGTCTAGCATAGCTTGTGTATTGGACTGAAATAGAATAATAATTCATTGCGTGCACTAAATATCGCCACCTGATCTCATCCTGTAAGTGTCGTAAAGGACAACTAAAATGAAAGCTTTACATAATTTATAGTATCGTAGAGAGAAAAAAAAGAAAAGCTTGCTGTAAAACCATTCGTTCATAAATGATGTAACATTCGCGAGAAGGCCCTTCCCTTTACTGAAACTGTTACCTTTATTATATGAGACGCTTAGTAGGAATAGGAAATGATCGCCGAGCCTACGCGTGTGTGACCCTCTACGACGCTCTCCTGCGTAGACACTTTGTAGTTCGCGTGGGAAACGATACTTGTATGAGGCCCTTCAGACTATAATGTAGATATATCATCTCTTGAATTTGTAGAGAAGGTCACTGGATGATTACCTACGGAACACGCACACACACACACACGCGCACGGTTTCTCGTAGCGCTTAACAACATTGTAGCCAGCTTGTTATAAACTTTGATGTGATGTTGCACTGTTAAACATTACTAATCATTGCGTAGATGCCTAACATAACAGCGTTCATACTCATGATACTGATACAAACCTTACGTGACAGATTAATCCCCGGTTAACGAGTGTCTGATTAAGTAAAAATCAACTAATCAAGTGTCAAAACTCTTGTCACAAATCATTTTCAGGAAGAACTAAAATTTGGCACTTGATACTTGATTACTTAGTTGATTTTTACTTGATCAGACATTGGAAAACCGGGGGTAAGAGTTGCACTGTTTATTTGTGATTTGTATACGTATTGCATACATGAACACAGGCAGAGGACAAAATATGGAATAGAAGTACATACAATACTTACTTACATCAAAACAAACAATACGGGCATTTACAACTAATGCACTATTAATTAATGTACAGACAGTTGTGTAAATATGAGTGTTTGTCTGTTTGTGTGTGTGTGTGAGTGTGAGCACTTGCACATAGAGACGTGTCGGATATCTAAAAGTGCAGTTGTTTAGTAAAGTATAATTAAATCCTATTATCAACATACTTGTATAAAAATAAACGCAACGACATATGTTATTATCAAATCATAGATAATAATCATTTCAAAAATCAAAGAGAAATCAATCAAAACATAGAGAAATCAATGAAACCACGTGCTACCTGCACGTAAGTAGTTACAAGCACAACGCATCTCATGTTCCTACGCTGACGTAAAATTAGTTAATATTTTTATTTAGTTGAGATGTAGAGATCAAAGGCCGATATTTAAAAGTCACAGCCTTACGATAAAACAAACTTTCATACTTGGAATACAATTACCTACAAGAAAAAGTTACAACTAGAGCGAGAACTAAAACTATGATCTACTCAGGGGACGCATGTCTCATTTCATTTGTCACCGACACATTTACTTTTACCTGATATATGAGCACGTAAATGAGAAGTATTGTGCTAGGCGCGGTCCTGCTCGCCACAGTGCGGCCTCATCAGGCTCGTGGTGTCGGCGCTGCACGAGGGCGCCTCTGACTGACGACCTCTCATCGTACCCACCACAAGCAGGATAACTCTCTGCGCGAACTACCTGACCTAACACTACGTAATCCATTACATTCTTATAATTGTTATAAAATTTTACGTTTTCATTAGCAATCATTTTATTTAATTTATCACAACACAAAATATCCATACACAAAAGGCAACTCGTCAAATACCGATAATATGTATTATTTCGGTGAACCATGTTCTAAGCGCAGAATTCATTGTGCTTGTACATTACAGAGTACAGTAGAGTTTACCAAAGAGTGTAAAACATTATAAGTGTAGAGTCGATAGTAGTGAATGTGTGCAAGTAGGTAGTTATCGCCGACGTCTTCGTGTACGGTCAGCGCTACGCAGGGTGTAGCAGGGTGGCCGCAGCCCTGCGCCGTCACCGCGCCGCGTGTGTGTGCGTGCGCGGCGCGGCGTAGTGCAGGTCGTGCTCGTGTCGCGCACTCATTCAGTCGGCGAGTCCTCAGCGCGCGGCACGTCGCACACGACAGTGAACACGACATGGCACGACCACGAGACGGTCAGTACTCCTCACACTATTTACCTCCGCTATGTGACGACACCGGCGCCACCACCACCCTGCTGCAATAGATGCAGCGTTAATACGAAACTATTAGCTGTTCAATATTGTTTCCTTGTTACTGTATCATTATTGCCCGTAAATAATATTTTATTGTGGACCGACCGCGCACTTCCGCAACTTAATAATATCCTCCAACTTTAAATAGATAACGAGTTATTTATTATATTAAAGACACAAGTGCAAGTGCTGGCACCACTCGACAACTCCTCGGGGCCATTGTCTAGTGGTAGGTGAAGTGGTAGAGCTCGACACGTGCATGTGTCACACACAGTGACCGCACTCCCCGCTCTCGCTCTACGAACACAAGTGATAGTTAACTTGATGCTATATCGTATACTAAAGTGTAACATAATTAACATTACCTATATGTTTGTGTGTATGTAGTCGAATCAAAGTTCAATGACAATATTATAATTTCTCCAAGAGCTCGTGTGCTACATTTACGTATCTAATACAATATTCAAAAACCGGTTCAACACTAAATAAATGTTAGCGGTCACTCATACACGCGTAATACATCGCACGAGATCAACTTACTGTTATATGCATCTCTACGACAGTTATTACCAATCAATGTTCTACTGTCTCATTATTTCCTCATTCTGCTAAGAGGACCCCGTATTTGCTGGAGGAACAATGTAGGTTGTAAAACTCACTCCGGGCCCAAATCAATGTGTGGACCACCTCCAGAAGGTATACCATGTCGATAAAATCGTTTGTCAAATAAATATCTTTCTATTATTATGCTTTTATATACTTATAAGTAACTTACAATAACTTATTTGTAACTAATTACAACACTAGTAAGTAATAAGTCACCTTATTGTTTAAGCGCACATTATTTTAGTATTTACAAAATAGGGGAAAATATTATTTGTGTAAAGCAAACAATTAACGTACAAGTACATCCCCCCAGTAACGACGTAACTAGTTCTACCCTCACAGGACCGAACCCCTGACCTCTGCATACGCAACAAACATCGGTTCGGCCCCCGTCACTAGTGAACGTGTTCAACTACAAATTAATCAAACAATATTCAACATTAGCACTACAGTTACAATATATAATAATTGTAAGCTTTTTGTTGCCCACGTTATTATATAAATAATTATTTCCGTAAACTAGGTATGTACTTAAATCAATTTTAATTTCCAATTATAATAAGCTGATAGTTTGGTGAGCGAGATCTAAGTATACGTATAAGTAGCTATGTATTGTTGAATGTTAAAACACAAGGTTATCTAAACAATGATCACACTCTAGTTTAGTGTTTATTATCTGCTATTATAACATAAATGAGAAAGCGTTTGTCTCATACTAACGAGCGGGCGCCGCAGTAGCACAGTGAGTGAGTGACTGCTAACTGCTACGAGAACATCGGAGGTCGATCCCGCGCAGTGTGTGCGCGCTGGTTGTCGTCCTGGTGTTGCTCTACATTATATGAAGTTATTTACTAAATAAGTTTTATATTAAGTAATATGTATAACACATGTCCAGTACCTAATGATAATTCAAGTCTATAATATAACGATAATTGTACTTAGTCGGATGTGAATGTGTAAGAGAAACGTTAATATTATAATATCAACTTTATATTACTTACACTTATATTTAAATCTAATAGAACGATTGCATGTCACATTTTCTGTTAGACTAAGTAAATCAGTTTTTCAAGAGTAGGTACGATACAAAGGCTAGTTATCGATATGCAATATTTTGTACGTTTCAAGATATGAATAATTAAGTAGGTCCGGCTAAGACGACAAATCTAGATAAACAGAAATCTAATAAGATTTATCTATGGAACTACGAATATAAATATGAGATAGGTACTTACTAATTATTTTAATATTTATGAACTCGTTACATTAATAATACATATTAGCATTTTACTTCAAAAGCTTAGTAAACTTTAACTTTAACTACATAAATTAAATTAGAAGCCACACAAATTGATAGAATGTGACGTAAATTATCTCTCTCTCTCTAATCGGTCCCTCATTGCTGAGGATCGTGGTTACGAGAGTCATTTAACCGAGCGAGACGTCTCCATCGGTTACGGTCTGAAGTGGAACTCACCACCTGGTAGAAATTAGAGGAAGAGGTGGCCTCTCTAACTTGGTCAGACCATCGTGCTGGCGATCGGCCTCGTGATCTTCTGCCTTCAGTATTGCCAACAATTACAAGCTTTTCAAGATTGCCATCCCCCCTCCTCATTATGTGTCCGAAAAAGGTAAGTATACGCTGTAAACATATTGCCGACAACCGAGTCTTAACGCCAAGTTGCGAGAGTATTGACACATTTGTGCGTTTGGCCGTCCATGGTATGCGAAGCATTCGTCGCCAGCACCACATTTCAAAAGCATCTATTCTTTGTCTCTCTCTGGCTCGGATTGTCCATGTTTCGCATCCATAGAAAAAGATCGGGAAAATAAGGGCTCTCACTAGTCGAGTCTTGGTCTTGTAGCTTATTCCTCGGTTTTTCCAGATGTTTTGGAGTCGTGTCATTGCGTTTTTAGCCATGGCTATTCTGCGTCTTATTTCAGGTTCACAGCTTCCTTGGTTACTGATGTAGGATCCAAGGTATATAAAATTATCCACAGTGTCAATGTCTTGAATGGTTTGGACATCTGTCAGTTGGCCTGCGCGATCTACCACCATCAGTTTGGTCTTCTGCCTATTAATAGTGAGTCCCAGCTTTTCACTTTCCACTTCCAACTTGTGCAGGATCTCCTTCATGTCAGCAAAGGATGTAGCAAGGAGTACAGTGTCATCCGCATATCGCAGATTGCAGATGCGTTTCCCACCCACTGCAAATCCCCTGTCCCAATCCTCAAGGGTCCTGCGGATGATGTGTTCGCCGTATACGTTAAACAACAGGGGAGTAAATTATAAGCAGCACCTATGTATCATGGCCGACTTATACTCGTATATGTGCCCTACTGACTGTGTACTGTTCAGTTTTTAGAGATAACTCTATATATTGGCGCTATTTTTAAAAATCAGGCATTCTATCTCTGCACAAGTAAAACATAATATGTCCGCATCAATGTGGATGTTGTCTTGGGATAAAACTGGTGGCGGATTCCAAGACTGCTTAGATATTTCCGGGTCTAAACCTAAGCGTCAAGCTCAGATGATTTTACGAGCCACCTTGTTGATCCTAGATTACAGGAGTTTCAACTGTGGGAAGGTCCAATTAAAAAAACTTGCAATTAAAAAAAACTGCAATTTGTTATTATTTACAAACTAGAAAGTTAATAAGCAAGGTTAACTCGCTCTATACAATATACGAGATCCTGGTCATAAAAGTTGTGCAGAGGAGATCCGTTAGCAATCCGCCTGTCTGAGTAGATAAACATGAATAAGTAGAGTTAGTAATGGTTTGCGTCGTTACTGGGTCTAGAACTTGTTACGTTTGCTGCAGGGGGAAATAAAACTACAATAAAGGCAGTATAAAGCAAGCGGCACCCTACATCTTGGACCATTCGACCGTTTACCTCCATATACTAATATTATTGTAGAGTGCACGCTGCTGTATGTTCTTATACGACACAATATAACTAATAACTATAGTGTATAGTGCGGGAGAGACATTCATTCTTGTGTAGTCCTTGGAACAGCACAATGCATTGCCGTTGTCATCTTGTATCGGCTCGCTTACTTGTCGCTTGCCTCTTGTCCTCTGTCTTGGTCACCACTTAGTGATGCCTGATGACGTTTCGAAGTCATCCTAATACATTTATTGTCAGAGCAATATAGAATTAACTGACACATAGTAGGTATATCCAACCGCCTTGAGCCTGGGTTTGTAATAGAGTTCACACGCTGCGCTGATGTGTGCTAAACTCACTTGGTTAAGTTCCTATTAGTTCCAGTCAAATAAGGCTAAAATAGCGACAAACCTCGGAACGGAAGCGAATAAGCCTTAAATTCGTATAATCCTTTGTTTTGATGTTCTGATGACTGGTGAAAAAGTCTCATATGATCACGTGTCTGCGTCATAAGTTATTCAAGGTCAAAGGTCACGAAAATCAGTTTTTTCCAATTATCTCGTTTTCTATGGGAAATACGCCATTTACGTCATTATAAATATTGTAGATCACAAAATGGTCTACAATTTTTATATCAAGCATTATTTTGTATCATGAACCGTTTTCGAGATATAGCTCAAAGAGTAGAGTGCACGCACCTGTACATAAAGTAGTAGTGACCTTTGACCTTGAATAACTAATGACGCAGACACATGATCATATGAGACTTTTCTACCAGTCATTAGTACACCAAAACAAAGGTTTATGCAAATTTACAGCTTATTCGCTTCCATTCCGAGGTTGAATGCTTATTTTACTGGAGTATATATTTTACAATATTTTTCAATCTTATGCACAACTAATGCGTGCAATGGGTTTGATGTGTATGAGTAACAAACATCCAACTACACAAACTGAAATAAGTATTTATAATGTTGGCAAGATTACACATTTTGTTACCTTTAAGAAGTATCCGGTACGGAAAATAAACCACTTCTAATAAATAAATAAATTATTATGATCACTTCATTAAATATTTGACAACTATTAAAGTCAAGGTAGTTAGGTCAATATTTTATCTTCTCTCTTATTTACTTATCATTTATTAATAGCTTGCTGTTTCAACTTTACTTTAAATAATTACTAACGACAACTTTACCGCCACAACATTATACCTAAGTATGTCAAATTCCAAGCCTATGTATTTGTAGGTAATCAAAACCATAAGTCGATTAAATTGGAAGACACAAACTCAGACAATATACCATATATTAACAATTTCATATAGCCAGGTAGTTTCTACACCGACTAGCTAAAGTAAGTGTTCAATACCGATTAGGTATTCAATGTTCTACTTATACTTGTACACTAGGGTACCTACTTTTATATTTTTAAATAACACTGCAGTAGCAGTGCTTTTAAATCACAAAAGCAATGTATTAGATCCCCGCGCTTCTCAAACACTCTAGTTTGCAAGAACGTGACTGTTTGCTTAGCCGTAGCTATTATTATCTAGGTATGTAACACTTAACGAATGTGTAAGCCAATATCTGAAGAGTTTTAAATTGGGGGGACTGTTCAGACATCACTTGCAATGTTGTTATTCAAAAACAAGGATATCGATCATTTACGTAACAACTGTAATTAGCGCATTATCAGTTCTGTACAGGATACATTTTAGTTTTGGCACACAAGTAACCTTGCAACATGATATTGTTATTATCAATTTAACTCAATTATTCCAAGATCTGTTTTAATAAGAAACAGATTGAAAAAATGAAATGACTATGAGTAATGAGTATTTTATAACATTCAGCTTAATAAATACTTATTATATTCTAATCATTTTCTTCAAATTAGCCAAAACCTTTGCAGATCTTTTAGTGAGTGAGAGTTAAAGATCGTTTATCAATAATGATTAATTCTTGTTGAGTAAAAGGTTTAGGCTCTGTAGATTTGATTATTTCGTAATCAGTATCGCTACTCGTTTCATTAAATTCAAAATGATGACTGTGATGTTTGAATGTTTAAATCAGAACTTCATAGAACTGATTTGACTCATGTTAAATATGACAGTGTGAACACGAGTCAAAAGCGTCTGAAGCATTCAGAACACATTTTACTAACAATGAAACTTGTGGTGTTTACAACGTTTAAGTACTTACCTACTCCTCCACATGTTCAACTTAAACTACATATTTTATAATACCTGAGACACAAAAAAATCATCGAATTATCCATTTTCTTTTAGGAGATGTAATAAATGAGATACTTAGGGGAAGGGGGGGCATAACGGGGTCGCGAGGCACGACGGGGCCACCCTCAAATACTAAAACTTACACACTTTACATGTGTTTTGTTTTCGCTAATAGGTAGAGCCGTTTTATAACTCTCATAAGTCTGACAATGACAGGCGACAAGACTGCGCGCGTTTATTTTTTATAACAGAAAATTATTTTTAACATCATTCTATGTAATTTTGAGTGACTACGAATACACACGTAAAAACGTAAGTTTTTAAGTGAATACTATGATTTATTTATTTTGTTTTTATAGATACATTACTTATTGATATGTTTTGGACAAAAATACTCTAAGCGTCAGTAATTTTATTCAGTTTGTTATTTTAAATAATGTGAGAATCGGGGCATAACGGGGACATGGTTGCGGGGTACGATGGGGTACCCCGTTATGCATACTGGAGTTAGAAGAACGAGAAAAACTTAAGAGACCAAAAAAGTGTTCCAATCCGAATGATCCCAAGTTAAAAAAGAACGCTAAGAAATAGAAATCCCAAAAAGCTGCCTCTGATGTAGAAAATACCAACGAGGATACCATGTGCCTGTATTGTCTGGACATGAATCATACTTATTTAAAGTCTTTGGAAGGTTGGGTGGCTTTCCAACTATGTTGACGGTGGGTTCATACAGCTTGTGCTGATGTAGACGACAACAATGCAAAAGAAATCCACATTTGCTTGTATTGTGACACAAACTAAATACGTACCCCGTACTGCCCCTACCCCTTGGGGCACGATGGGGTTTTCCTTAAAGTTTAAAAAAACTAAAATTATGACGTTGTATGATTATTTACATTACCAAATTATATACCAAATGATAGGTTAATAAGTAACCAAAGTGTTGTGATTAGTTTTAATTAATAAATACATTGCGTTGATTATGTTTTAGTGTATTTTCCTTAACGTCCCCGTTATGCCCCCCTCTCCCCTACCTAGATAATATAATAAGTATACTCGTACCTATATACAGTGCTAACGTATCTCGGCATCATTTGCAATATTGTTCTTATTGTTGGTTCAATTAGTTATATAACAAGGAATAAAGATTATTTGTATTTGTATCTATAACCGAAGTGCGTGTGTGTGTGTACAGAACAGAAGGCAGGCGCGGCGGCGTGGGTGCGGCGCTGGTGGCGCGCGCTGCTGGCCGAGCTGGTGGCCACGGCGCTGCTCGTGTGGCTGGGGTGCGCCACCATGGTGCCGGTGGCGGGGCCCGGCTCCGTCGTGCTCACGCACCCCGCGCTCGCGTTCGGCTTCCTCGTGGTGGCGAACATCTGCGCGTTCGGCGCCGCGTCGGGCGCGCACATGAACCCCGCCGTGACGCTGGGCGCGCTGCTGTACGGCGCGCTGGACGCGGGCGCGGCGCTGGGCTACGCGCTGGCGCAGGTGACGGGCGCCACGCTCGGCTTCGCGGCGCTGCTGGCCACCTCGCCGCCGGACCTGACCGCGGGGGGCGTGGCGCTGACGCTGCCGGGCGCGGGCGTGTCGGCGCTGGGCGCGGTGCTCACGGAGGCCGCCATCACCGCCGTGCTCGTGCTCGCCGTGTGCGGCGTGTGGGCTGAACACGACGACGCTGCGCCGGACCGCACGGTGCCTCTCAAGCTCGGCTTTGTGGTCGCCGGACTTATCTACGCTGCGGTGAGACATTTTAACAAAAGTTCTTGTAAACTTTCATCATCATCATATTAGCCAATAGACGCCCGCTGCTGGACATAGGTTCTTCTAAGCCTTGCGCGGTGCTGTGTCTCCCTCTTCGTCTTAACCAGATCATCAGTCAACAGTGTGGGTCTCCTCATTCAGCGTCTTCCGGTACGCGGTAGCTGTTCTAGAACTTTTCTGCCCTAATGGCTGTCCGTTCTTCTATGTGCCCTGCCAGCGCCACTTTAAGCGGGTAATCCTGAGTGCTGTGTCGGTCACTTTAGTTCTTCTGCGGAACTCCTCACTTCTGATTCGATTACGCAGGGAAACTCCATGACCATAAGCCTTCTGAGAAGGCCCATTGTGAGCGACCACGTCTCTGGTCCGTACGTCACCGCTGGTAACACACACCGGTCGAAGACCTTTGTCTTTACACACTTAGGCAATGTGGACGTGAAATACGTTTTAGTTTTGCGAACGCTGCCCAACCGAGTTAGAATCGACGAGTGACCTCCTTCTCGAAGTTGGACTGACTGTCCCAGATAAATATGTTCGTCGACAACTTCGAGTGTAGAGCTACAGTTTCGGAGATATTAGGTACATCACCTTCTCTCACTCCTCGCTGCAACTGAATAAGTTTCGATAATCCATTCTACCGACGTAGTGGCGTTTTCGTAAAAACGCACTTCGACATATCGTTGAACAACTTGATCGAATCAAAAGCTTTTTATAGTCTACAAACGCCAAGCATAGGGCTGGTTATACTCGGTTTTTTGTGTAACCCGCCACAGCGTACGTATGTGGCCAATATGATACCTACAGTTACTGTAACCTTTTCGGAAACCGGCTTGTTCGGGAGGTTGGAAGTCGTCCTGTCTGCGCTCGAGACGTTTCGTGATGATCTCGAGAACAATTTGTAGACGTGACGTGACAATTTGTAAACTGTAGGTACCACCTACAGGTATATCACATGACGATGTTATCATGTTTTGTTTATATGGTAGGTACCTATATACTTATTGGTACTTGTGACCGAATCACCAACTGACGTTCTGTGTAGCGACCGGATTGAATTAAATTGCAGTTTTATAGGTAAATATAATGATGTAAAGCAGTGTTCACTGTTACTGTCTAATATACCTACACGGAATTTGTAAAATATGCGATACCGATCGGCCATTTCAATTACGCTTATATAATAAAACTAATTGCTTAGTTGATTGTGTAAATGTATTTGTATTTATGCATATGATTTAAGTACATGATGGTGCGACTAGTACGAGCTATGATTCGCCAATGAATCATTATCATTAGTTCTACTAATTACGTCTTTGCACTCCAAAGTTATAAAGCCGGTCCTTAAGTCCCGTCGACCTCGACATACCTAGTTAAAGCTTTTGATAGAATCCTTTTATCGAATCTTGTGTTCGTAAAGAGATCAGTTAACAGATTGCAATAGTGTGAGCGACTATTTCGCGCTTCTCCCTTGGTTGCATTGCTGTTTTGTGTGAAAGGAAGTCTCAGCAAGCCACCAAGTCAAGCCAGCTGCGGCCACTAAAAACAAATCCGTGGCCACAAATATTACTATACATACATATTATAATAAAACAGTAAAAAACTGCGTCTGTAGGTACGGTCAAGGAATTTAATTGTTTAGCAGGTACACAACCTACGTAATTTAGTCGTATTATATACCAAAATAATCCTAGCGAATTTGAAAGATATTACACCTCAAAATTGACATAATATAAAATATAACCAATAAGTATGAATTGCACTTCAAACTTCTTTGTTTACAAACTTCCACCATTCTGTCCAAAGAGTAAAAAATAAAATTTTGACAGTATTATCAATACAATGCATTGAACCAATCAGAACAGCGAATGCTAGTCGATATACTTTATTGTTAATAGTGACACAAACTCGGACTAAGGATACTGTTTGATGGAGATGGTAGATAAGGTCTAGTTTAGTTTGACTTAACTTTGGTCTGTCAACAATATAAAATTGAAGAATTTTATTTTAACACAAAATACCTGTCTGTCATAGATAGACAAGGCTAGGTATATATACCTTGTCTAATTAATTTTACGACTCCCAAGACGTCGGGGTTCGTCATCCGTCGTCTGTAGTCGGTAAATAGTAACCTGACCGATTTCAAAATTAAGCAAATTGCTAAACAATTAAATTCCTTGAGTGTACATTGAAGATATTAAAAAAAATATTGTGGGGGGTTTAGAAAAAGTAATAGAGCACGAATGCAAAAAACAAATATAATATGTCTATTTGTATGTACACGCTTATACCTGAAGCCGCTTGACCGATTTCAATGGGACTTTCACTATTGGATTGTAAATGTTCCACAGATAATATAAAAACCAAAAAAATTAATTAAATAATACCGATTTTATTCAATAGGCTTTTACAAGAGGTTTTAACGAGTAACTTAGGCTACTTTTTTTAGGTTTCGTAGAAAAAAACTACGACATATTTTTAGGCAAGTAAGTATTTGGCTCTTTAAGATGTAGATTTTACTGCCTTATATAAAAAAAAACCATTATAAGGATATTTTTTTGATGGGTTCCGCAAAAAAAATTTAAAAACAAGAAAAATTTGACATCATAAGTTATCATGATTTCGTTGGGTTAGAAGTTTGATTTTTTTACAGCTCTAAGAGGCATCAGACCTTAGTATTTGGTGAAAATTTCAGCTTGATACCTCTACGCGTTCCTGAGAAAAGTGGTTTTGCCACACAGAAGATTCCGTGTTTTCAAAATCGGTACGGAACCCTAAAAAATTGTGAACGTTTGTATATGGGTATGTCATTTTTCGTGAACGAAGTCGCGGGCTACAGCTAGTTAATAATAAAGGCAGCCTTCATGGATACGGAACGTTCAATGAACGGGGTGCAAGTGTCATTAAAGTCAACCATGCTCTAGAACACTTCTCTACATACGGTTAACTACAACGTCGCTATATTGTACATAAAATCTCATGGTCTCAATAACTCAATTATCTTTTCGGATTCTAAAAGTTGTCTCCAGGCCATCTTATCCAACCCATTTCATTCCTCTTCCAAACCTGTAATCCTTAAAATTAGAGAATCCTTATATGATTGTCATTCTTCCAATATTCTCGTGGCTCTAGCATGGATCCCTAGCCATGTTGGTATTCCTGGCAATGAGACTGTTGATTCCTGTGCTAAATCTGCGTCCCAAATTGGATCCCTTGATCTTTTCAAAATTTATTCCCATGATTTTATGCCTCCTTCCTAAAACCATCCTTCAAAAGTCTTGGGCTCAGTATTGGGCTTCTTCAAAACATACAAAAGGCAGATTCTATGGTGAGGTCCAACCGGAGTTACCATCAGTTCCTTGGTTTTGTAAGTTTCGACATGCGAATAAATTAACTACGTCCACTATTTGTCGTCTCCGGTTGGGTCATTCATGCACTCCTGTCCACCTGGCCAAACTTAGGATTAGGGATAATTCATTGTGCGAATGTGGTCTGGACATAGGGTCTGCAGATCACATCTTTTTTAATTGCCCTCTTTATAGATTTTCCCTCTTCGACTTTCTCCCTTCTAATATCCCTCGTCCTGTTTCCTTAAAATGTCTCCTTTCCCGTATCTTTAGTCCTAATATTGCTTTATGTTTATGTAAATATATAGCGTTTAATAAAATTAAATTGTAGATAGTTATGTAAGTTTGTGTTTTTTCTTTTAGCTTAATAATTTTGTATTTAGTTATCTTATTTATTTATTTTCGTGTATATAATTATGTTATTCTGTTTAAAATAATCATCCTGAACAATTTGTTTGTGATTTGTTTTGGTTTACCATTTATTTGGTTAATAGCATGGATCATGACACTTCTTGATTAATGACATTACGAGCCCCTCGACAAGACACTGGCAAAATATGTGACGTTTCACATGAGGCCATTCACGAAGAAGTCAAGTCAAGTCAACTACAACGTCAATAATACCCAGATGAGCGTACCTAATTCATTTCTTACTTCTCCCTTACTTACTCCCTTCTCCTTAGAAGATGAGCACTCGACATGGTCTCAATAAAAAATACAACTTTGAGGAAGTCATTACACCGCAAGCTGAGCTGACGTACAGCCTACGCTATAATATAGAGTAGGTATCTACTGCTCACACAACTAGGATGCCTCTGTACCATTTTGTTAAATAAACAACTATTACGTATTACCTATTACAATTATTAATTTAGTATTGTACTGTACGCAGGGCCCCGTGACAGGCGCTAGTCTCAACCCTGCCAGGAGTCTTGCTCCTGCTCTCCTGCAAGGAGTTTGGCAATACCAGTGGGTAAGTACGTCGGTTACTATTAATTTGCAACAAGTACGTTGTTCCGTGTGGTGACGGAGTAAGACTACAATATGTCACCACCCCATCTCATCCCATGGGTGTCGTAAGAACCGACTAAGGGGCTATCCGTCAATATTATTTTTACGAAATAAAAAGAAGGAAAACTTGAAATTAAACCCTATACCAATCCGTTTGGCCAGCGTGATATTAGTAAGCCAAATATCCCTCCGTCCCGGGAAGAGGCCCGTCCCTGCAGTGGGACATTAAAAGGCTGTTATGATGAAACGTATGATGAAAAGTACGTTGTACGCCTCCCACCTCCAACCTACGTACTGTGGAATTTCTCACCAGCGGCGCAGTGTGAGCACACTCCACAGTTTAGTGTTACATTTGTCTACCATTGCTTATTCTTATTGGCTTTCCCACTGTTTTGAAATAGGTATGTTCGTGACGTCATCATAGTGATTCATAACAGTACGTTGAGAGACAGAGTGGTAACAGTTGTGTGGTAACGTTGCAGGTGTACTGGGTGGGCCCACTGCTGGGCGCGGCGCTGGGCGCGCTGCTGCACCGCTGGGTGCTCGCCCCCCCGCGCCGCCCCCACTCCGCCTCCACCACCACCGAGCCAAACGACGCTGAGATACCGCTCAACGACAAACCATAACAGCTCTCTTACATCTAGCCTAGAGATAGTTTTATACGTACCTACATGTAATTAAATAAGTTAAATTGTCTCGTTTATATTTGTTACTATTGACTAAATAAGTCCCTCTATGTACCTACAAATACAGTTTGTTGAACGAGCAGGCACCAGCACTACATGAACACCGTGTTCTCAGTTCCTCTTGAGACGTGAGCAATGAACATAGGTACCTAACAAGCCATGTTTACAAATACTTCTAAGAGTCTGAGGGACCCAGAGAATACCCGCACATACTAAGTACTACTATATACTATAATAATGTACAGTCGGTCTCAAAAGTCGCTGAACACATTATAAATTCCAAAACTGCTGAACACTAAAAATGTCATAAGTCAGTGTCGCAACAGGACTACAGTATAAACGACCATATCATGCTAAACACGATTATTATAAAAGTAGCTGAACACTAGTATTTTAGCTGAATACTATATTCCTCACACCGAATGATAATCCATACGACATACAGTTCGTTAGCGCTTAACATTGTACTGACGATGACGTCCTGGTAAATCAAATCTTTTAGAGGTCCATTAAAAAGTCGAAAAAATCATAATTTAAATTTGTGTACATTTGTAAATTATAAAAAGTAATACTTATTATGAAATGTTTACGTCGTTTATCCCAAATTCACCATTATCCCACAATAGGGCGTGTCTATCCACCATCTCATCCCACGGGTGTCGTAGAAACCGCCTAAGGGACTATTAGTCCCAGGGAATATTACCTTTACATAGAATGAAGGAAAACTTGAAATTAAACCCTATACCAATCCGTCTGGCCAGCGTGGTATTAGTAGGCCATATACCCCTTCGTCACGGGAGGAGGCACGTCCCTGCAGTAGGACATTAATAGGCTGTTATGATGATGATGATGATTTATCATAATTAATGATTTTTTATTAATGAAAAATTTGTCCACTCATAACAAACTCCACGGAAGAGCTTCTATTAGAAAAGAATCCACATCGAATAGAAGATAGCTTTGCAAGCAAGTCCTCTCACCGAGGGATAAGCTTTTAGTTTACGAACAATGAGTAGAAGCATCTAATACATATGAACCAAAATGTTAAGGTGGTCGATTATTGTAAAGTAAATACCTGTATGTATCAGTTACTTTCGTTTAATTATTATTAATTAACATAGAATCTAAAGCAATACAAATTTAGATAATTACATAACTATGGCTACTTATAACGTAAGACGCGCGAGCCGTCAATAGCGGCGCAGGCAGCGTGTTGTATGTACAGGCGCGACTCCCCCGCACTCATAACCGCTTGAGCACGCGCCGCTTGTCCTTGTGTCCGCCGTGTGCGTGCCCGCTGTGTCCGCCGTGCCCGCTGTGTCCGCCGTGCCCGCTGTGTCCGCCGCGGCTGTGTCCGCTCTGCGCGTCCCCGGTGGGCGCGCGTCGCTCGCGCTTGGCGCAGGGCTCCTCGGGCGCGGGGCCGGCGTCCGTCGCGCCCTCCTGCAAACGAATTAATTGTAACGATATTTATATCCTATCAAATTTATACGTCTATATAATCATTGGGTGATAACTGTCACTGTCCCTCAAAACTGCCCAGCCGAACTAAGTATAATGTTACATAGGTATATCACATTTATGTAGTCACCAACATTTTCAGAATGATAATAATTATGTACTTTTATGGCTAACGCAGACCTGGACGGCATGGCAAAGTATTTTAATTTTTACTAATGGAAATTCAACCGTACTGTTACAGAAATACGACATAAATTGCTATGCTTTAAAATGATGCCGCGGCATTGAAAAATCCCTTTCAAAAATACTTTGCCATGCCGTCCAGGTCTGCGTTAGCCATTAGTCTTATCAAAGCAAAAGGACTATAACAAATCTTGACAAGAGATTGTCCTCAAAGGAGCAAATCGTTCACAATTTATTTATATCCAACACCGTGTGTCACCACCCCTTTGCCTCCCGCGGGGGTCGTAGTAAGCGACTAAGAGAAAGTTTACGCAGAAAATACGTCTGCTAGAGATGGAAAACTTGAACAAACCCGTTACCAAGCCGTCTGGCCAGCGTGGTAAAGTAGGCCAAAACTCTCTAAACTTATGAAAATGCACCGTAAAAACTGGTCAAGGTAGCGGCCATGTAACGGTGGAGTAGGGGGTGCGAAGAATCACAAGCAAAATCAATGCGAAGACAACATGCATTTTTACACAATGTAGCAATATTATTCTTTTATTACATGTCATGTAGTTAGGTACCGCAATGCCTGAAGACCAAAGTCTTCAAGGTGCCGAGCTTTGGAACAGGCTATGCTCAGCGTCTCTATCTATATAAAGATCTATACTAATATATAAAGCTGAAGAGTTTGTTTGTTTGAACGCGCTAATCTCAGGAACAAATTATTCGATTTGCATTTTGTTTTAAGTGTTGGATAGACCATTCATCGAGGAAGGCTTTAGGCTATAAAACATCAGGCCTTCTCAGAAGGCTCATGTTTACTCAGAGGGCAATGGAGAGAGCTATGTTGGGAGTTTTCCTGCGTGATCAAATCAGAAATGAGGAGATCCGCAAGAGAACCAAAGTAACCGACATAGCTCGTAAAATTAGCAACCTGAAGTGGCAATGGGCTGGTCATATCTGTCTAAGGACCGGTTGCTGTTGGAGCAAACGTGCCCTAAAGTGGAGACCACGACTCGGCAAACGTAGTGTAGGACACTAGGTGGACCGACGACTTCAAAAACGTCTCTGGGTCGGACTGAATGCGGAAGGCCAGGACTGAGTTCTGTGGCGCGTGTTGGGAGAGACTATGTAGAGCAGTGGACTGCGACAGGCAGTTGATGAGTTAGGCTTGCTGGAGGCAAACTTGAATATAATCTAGTAATCTTTACACTTGTTCTATTACATTATCTGACACTTTGAAGATATTCTGTCTTACTAATAAAACATTTCTTATACAGTGGTTATACACATGAATACTTATTCCTTGAATAGGAGCGTAATAGCTGTTTATACACTCCTTGACTAATAAACCAGGTATAAGCATTGGGTAACTATTAAATAGTTATGACACTGACCACTGGCAATACTGTCAGAAACATTCTAAAAAGTAATATATTCAAAAATGTCATTAAATTAGTTTCATATTTTTACCTATTATGTAATTCTTATTGTAAAAATATTAAATAAATTAATATGTCATAGAGAATATTAATATAATGCCCTAATGTTGAAATTCGACTGAAATATCGATAGGCTAATGTATGGTGTGATTTTGTAACAAAACAAGCTTTAAAAATGGATTGATGTGATAACACACAGTCTCACGAGTGGGCCGAAGAAGAACATTTACTCCAAGTCAAAGAGCAGCAGTTAAAAATGAAAAATTTGGAACTGGAAAATGTAATACGTACAGAGAAAATAAATAAAATTGATAACTAAAATGTATTTTATTTGAAATAATTAATTATATTACAAAACATAATTCATAAATAATTGCCTTGCAACTTATCCAGTTGCATTATTTTGAGTTCTTGTGGTCTATGTCTTAAAACAGGGTCACCGGGCGTTATGTCCATTATTTCTGTATTTTGCCCTATTTTCATTGCAATATTGTGCAGAACTGCAAGTGCAACTAAATACAGTTAAACATTTTCTAATGACACACTGAATCCGTGTAATAGGCATCGAAATTTCTGTTTCCATACACCAAAGCATCTTTCTACAGGCTTTCTAGTCAGTACCTATATGAGTCTTATTGTAGGCCTCTTCCTTAGTATTAGCAGGATTTTGAACAGGTGTAAACAAATAACCTGTTAGTCCATAACCTGCATCACCCAAAAACGACCATGAAATTCTCCATTTTCAAATCTCTGCCGTATTGGGCTTTCTCTGAAAATTCGGGAATCATGAGTACTTCCCCTCCAGTGTACTACAATGTCCTTTATTAATAGGCTGGAATCGCATACCACTTATACGTTTATTGAACACACTCCTTTTCTATTTAGTATTGTCACCACCAAACTTTTTGATCTTAATATGTGTGCAATCAGGCAATAGCATCTGTTACGTTTCTGAAGCCACATATATTACGAAATTCTGCTATGACTTCCTCTTCAAGAGTTCGTGGCATATGAATAAACTGGTAAGCTTTCCTTGCTAGTGCAATAGCAACTCGTGTCGGCATACATTTGTCACGGATTGTTGACTCATGCCGTGAATGTCTGCAGCATCATCTTGCACTTTCTGTCGCGCCCATGTCCTTAATGCTGTACAAACTTGAAGTTCTGTTGTAAAGCCACGACCTCTAGTACTCTGTTCGATTTCACCACGGAAATCTACCACTTCCTTTGCATACGCCTTCGTAAATCTTTATTTGGTTTTAAACTCAGAATCATCTAAAATAAACGGATTATACAGAGATTAGTAGTTTTTACTTTCTTAGTGGTTCTTCACTTTCCATTTCGTCGTCGTTCAACTGAACAATGAACGTGAGGAAAACGAAACTGAGCTTATCTCGGTAATAGAAAGAAACGGAAAATTAAAACAAGAATTGTCACTGATGAATACAAGGTTAGATGAAGCTAGGTTTGAGCGGGACAGCCTTCAAATCATGTTAAATAATTATGATAGATGTAGCGTTGAATATGAGCAAGCCTTACAACAAATATCCAAGCTGGAGCATGAGCTACGAGATGCCCACCGACAGATCACACATCTTGAAGAAGAGTTGCTCAATGTCAACACAAAACAAAACATATCCTTGTTGGATGAGCTGTTAGAGAGGTCCCCGCAGTTGGTTATTGATTCAAAGCCTAAATGTACTGACATCATAGATCTCACCAAAGACACTCCTCAACGCCATATAGTGTCAGACATGGTTCATTTAAGCAATTGCAGCAATAACAAACTAAAAAAATATATAAAAATTAATAAATTTATTAGGAAAAATCAAAACTTAATTAAAAATTGTAGAAGTATTAACAAAAACATTAAGAATTGTAAACATAGAATGGAGTCTGTCAAAGAATTAAGTTTGTACACATTAGAGTTAGAAAATTCACAAAAACAGCATGAAGCTGAAACACAATTACTGAACACAAAGTTACAAAAATTACAAGATTCTCTTAATTCAGTGACAAGTATGTATGACAAATCACAACTTATGATTAGGGAGTATTCACTGGCAATGGACAAACTCATTGAATCAACATCACACTATGCTGACCGTTTTGCCTCACTTGAAGACAAAACTAATTATAACTGCAACCGCTGCACTTTGCCATTGTCATTGAATAGTCCTGAGGTGTCGAATCTATGTATATCTAATCACTTGTGTGATAGTTTCGATACTATAGGTTGTGATGTTTTGAGTCAAACATACATATTTAGTGATGAAATAGGAAGAGATATGGGCTCTAAGTTAAGTTTTTACATGAAGGGACAATCATTTATAAACTATTGTACTCCCTCAGCATCCTATTGTGACATTATGAAACAAGTAAGTAATCATAATTTTGTGAAGGATGATAATTTAGTTATTTTAATAGGGGATAGGGGAAGTGTAACAAAACAGGAGCTCATAAAATACTGTGAATCATTAAGTAATTTAAATGTAAATAAGATTGTTTTGTATACACTGCCCTATTGCAACAACTTGCCAGATGCGGAAAACAAAATTAGATATAATTTGAATTTAACACTACATACTATTGCATGCTATAATGATAAGATTAATATAATTGATATTAATTCTATTTTTAAAAACAATTATTATCTGACAAAAGGTAAGCATAGGCTTTCCAACTATTACAAAAGACAAGTAGCATCCTCGCTACATTATTGTATTGACATTTCAGCCAAGAACTTGGCTACTCAAACTGCTTTATTTGAGCAGTCTAATAACAGTATGAGTGAATCTAGTCAGGATAGTCTATATCCAAATAATTTAAATTAGATTATAAGACAAAAGAGGCAATCTCTTGCATTGACACATTTACATTTAATAATTTTAATTCAGATCATAATAATTATATTAATTATCCCTCTGTCATTCAAAATAATATAAATTTACAAAATAAAGATATTAGTCAACAATTGATTGCTTTATCGAGGGAATCTAATCATAGAGCTTACAACAGTAACTGCCCCTTAAGAAATAAAACCAATACAAAATGTAATATTAACCTAGTGCATCAGAATATATATAATCTAACGGAGGGCAAAATACTAACACTAGAATTGTATATGAACATGGAAAATATTGATATCATATGCCTAACCGAACACCATCTTAGGGCACAGCAGCTCATGTTCAATTTTAGTAACCACCAAGTTGGTAGCGCATTCTGCAGGGTAAATAGGACTAAAGGAGGCTCTCTGATACTTATAAATAAAAAGTTAAAGTATAAAGTAAGAAATGATGTTGTATCTATGTCTGTGGAATGTGTAACTGAAATAGCCTGTATAGAACTAGAGCAATTTATAGTAGCAAGTGTGTACAGACGGCCTGTAGAGAGGAATTTTGATGATTTTTTGCAGATTCTGGATGAAATGTT
Organism: Schrankia costaestrigalis; assembly: GCA_905475405.1. Classification (NCBI taxonomy): domain Eukaryota; kingdom Metazoa; phylum Arthropoda; class Insecta; order Lepidoptera; family Erebidae; genus Schrankia; species Schrankia costaestrigalis. Next base: position 5,238 of record FR997832.1, on the reverse strand, counting down.
AACAAAATTAACTAAGTCAAAAAAGCAGCTATTGGTCTGCGGAGATTTTAATGTAAATATACTAAAGGTAAATGCTTGTACAACTAGACTTCTGAATCTGTATAAGTCACACAATTTGTCTCCCTTGTTTCTAGAGCCAACTAGAATAACAGAAACTTCTGCAACATGTATAGATAATATCTTTGTTACCGATAACATAACACCAATTAACAAATCCATGATCAGTAAGTTAGAATCTGACCACTGCGGTCAATTGGTCAATTTTACTATTGAAAATACACCAACACCCCGAAGGAGGATATCGTATGTACCAGTAACATCTAACCGTATTGAAAAGTTGAAAGATAACTTAACAAACATCTTGCCATTTCTTCCTTCTGACAAGGACCCAAATGTACTATACGATAACTTCTTTAAGGTTTTAAATGACCAATTTCAATCTATATTTACATCTAGATCTTTGATGGTATCTAACAAACGAGAGTTTGCTGACTGGGCAACGGTTGGAATTAATCTAAGTAGAATAAAACTATATGAATTATATGCACAGAAGCAGAGTAATACTTCAGAAGAGTTTCATAGGTATGTTAGGAATTATTCAAAGATTTTTAAAAAAGTGTGCATTCAGGCAAAATCTTTTTATATTAGGTCGAAGATAACATCAAGTCATAACAAAATCAAAGCAACTTGGAATGTTATCAATGCTGAAACAGGAAGACTCCGCTCCAAGGTTACTGAATTTAAACTGAGCATTGGTGAAAATATAATTACAAAGGAACCAGAGGTAGCACACCAATTTGAGACCTTCTTTACTAGTGCTCCAATTCTCTTGACAGAAACACTTGGTTCTTCTACCTCCCTATCAGAAAATTTGTTGAAAGCAAATGTAGCTAGATTTGATGAAGTATTTATATTTAGGCATGTTAGCGCACAAGATATTCGTAGAGTGCTTAAAGAAATCAATCCCAAGAAAACTAAAGACATTTGGGGGATTTCTGTACCTATTGTTAAATCTATAATTGAAGTTATTATACCTCAGCTTGTTGTTATATTTAATAGTTGTTTAGATTGTGGAGTGTTTCCTGATTTAATGAAAATTAGTAAAGTGATTCCTTTGTTTAAATCAGGTAGTTCATTAGATCCCTCCAATTTTAGGCCAATATCTGTTCTACCAATATTAAGTAAAGTGTTTGAAAAACTTATTTTAAATCAACTACTCAAACACTTTCATGATAGCAATCTGTTACATAACAAACAATTCGGTTTCACTAAAAGCCGATCGACAACTGATGCGGGTGTAGCCCTGATAGAAAACATATTTGAAGCCTGGGAGGAGTCGCATGATGCGTACGGCGTATTTTGTGACTTATCCAAGGCGTTTGATTGCGTTTTACATAACACATTAATAATGAAACTTTACCACTACGGTGTAAGGGATGTGGCACTCAATTTAATTTCATCCTACCTTAGTGGCCGGGTGCATAGTGTAGATATAAATGGAATACGTTCCCCTGGATCAATTGTAGACATAGGGGTACCCCAGGGATCCATATTAGGGCCTTTTTTATTTTTGGTTTACATAAATGACTTACCATATATGGTAAGGGACAATCATGGTATAGTATTGTTTGCAGATGACACATCCTTAATATTTAAGGTTAAGAGACAGAAATCTAATATTGACGATGTGAACAATGCTCTTGATAGAATAGTCAATTGGTTTAGTACAAACAATTTGCTACTTAATAGATTAAAAACAAAGTTAGTTAGATTTACACTTCCCAATGTAAGGCAGGCTAAAACTATAGTTAAAGTAAACAATGAGGAAATTGAATTAGTAGATAAGACAGTATTTCTGGGCATAACTTTAGACGCTAAGCTTCAATGGGGCCCACATGTGGAAGCTCTGTCCAACAAACTTAGTTCTGCCGCCTACGCGGTTAAGAAAATTCGCGCATATACGGACGTTGAAACTGCCCGCCTAGTCTACTTCAGCTATTTTCACAGTATAATGTCTTATGGCATACTATTGTGGGGATGTGCTGCTGATATTGAGACCATCTTTATATTGCAGAAAAGAGCTGTCAGAGCTATTTACAAAATGGGACCCAGAGAATCACTTAGGGAGAAATTTAAAGAAATAGGTATTTTAACTGTCTATGCACAATATATTTACGAAAATCTGCTTTATGTTCATAAAAATCGTGATAAATTTCATAAAAATAGCGATTTTCATAATCTTAATTTGAGAAATAAAGATGACTTAGCTGTGCCCAGCAGCAGACTCCGAAAAATAGGTAGGTCGTTCTGTAGCACGTGTGTACGCTTTTATAATAAACTACCAAAAGATGTTTGTAACATGTCCATTAATAAGTTCAAGAATTATATCAAGCCTAAATTGTGCAAAAAAGCTTACTATGATACATCTAGTTACCTTAATGATAAGAACCCATGGATATGATGATGCTCCTAGTCGTAAGATTACAATATAAGTTTTAGAGTAATATAATGTACCTCTAAAAATAATGTACCTTTATGAATTAAGACTCGCGGAAAATTACTTTGGTCGATGTTAAATGGAGGCGTCCCTCTGCCATTTTTATCTTATTTCTTTTTTGTTGATATTATTGTCAGGACTCGTCATGCTCACTAAAATGTCATTGCTTGTGGTGGCGTGGGGGCCGGGTCAATCCCTTCCCTACAATATGGCGAGGGGGTTGATGGCTGACCTCTGTGTTATACTCGTGAACGGGTGCTACTTGGGGTGACTGGTCGACCTTGACATTAATCAATTTACATTTTGGTTCACTTCTAATAATTTACCTAAAGGGTTATTTGGCTGAGCGACGTCTTTATTACTGAATTGTTTATGGATGTGATTTGGTGCTCCCACTTTTATGTACTACCTGCATGACGCTACCTTTATCATTTTATAATAAAATCCTTCGTTGTATGGATATGTATGGTATACAATGGTTGCAGCGCCTGATTACCGTTATCTACAATGTAAAAAAATTGACGTCAAGAAAATGCAGCAGTAGAGTTTGTTTCGCCGCTTCTTCTCTACTAGCGCTTTGGAGGCGGTGGTAAAGTTTGCTAAACTTTTACATGTATTTAAACTTAGATTAAGTAGTTTAAAGGACGTCAAGAAATATATAATGAGAATTGTATTTATCTTGATTAAAGCGTTTTTGACTTTGACTTTGACTTTGACGTCAAAAATTTCAAAATAATGTAAATAATCCATAATTAGAGAAAAATCAACACAATATTGTAAGTTATGCGCTTGTTATACGAGGTCTTAGCCCAGTCAAAATAGACTAAATTATGATTAAAGTTTGCATTAATTCCCAACAAGCTGGATTTTTGTGCAGGCCTTGAATACGTCATTACAAAGGATATGTCAAAAGTCCCCATCGATCCCGCTTGTGCGTTGTTTTTTATTCGAGGTCAAAGGTCACAAATTTGCGTTTTTTGCGTATATCTCTGAAACAACGATAGCTATCGTAAAATGGTTCAGACAAAGTTTGTAGACCATAAAATTATCTACAAAAAATATCTCAACACTTTTTTCCTACAAGGCATCGCTTTCGAGATATCGCGACTTTAGAGCGCAGAAAGGTCATATTTTCGACTATATGCACACACTTGCTTTTTCCCGCGATTCCGCTCGCGTTTATAAGTATTATTAAAAATAAGGCTTATTTCAACATATAGTAGCAATATGCATGCTTGGTCTCGGCCTAATCGGTTTGAAATTGACAAAGTTACATACAAACTTTCATCCCCTATTTTATCCCTTTAGGGGTAAAATTTATCAAAATCCTTTCTTAGCCGATGCCTACGTTATATCATCTACCTGCATGCCGAAGTTCAGCCAGATCTGTCCAGTGGTTTGGGCTGTGCGTTGATAGATAACTATGTCAGTCACCTTTGAGTTTTATAAATATAGAAGATTTCCGCACCACCTCTGAGGTTAATAAGGCCAATCTTGCACCAACATTGAATCAAATATAACAGTACATTGAATCAGATACAACAGTACATTGAATAAAGTACACAGCTCTTTTTTTAACATGTTTTCTCCAGTAGGAATACTCCTACCACATAGTGATCTATGAACGCACAGCCCAAACCACTGGACAGATCTGGCTGAATTTTGGCATGCAGGTGGATGATATAACGTAGGCATCGGCTAAGAAAGGATTTTGATAAATTTTACCCCTAAAGGGATAAAATAGGGGATGAAAGTTTGTATGTAACTTTGTCAATTTCAAACCGATTAGGCCGAGACCAAGCATGCATATTGCTGCTATATATTGAAATAAGCCTTATTTTTAATATTACTTATAAACGCGAGCGAAATCGCGGGAAAAAGCAAGTGTGTGCATATAGTCGAAAATATGACCTTCCTGCGCTCTAAAGTCACGATATCTCGAAAGCGATGCCTTGTAGGAGAAAAGTGTTGAGATATTTTTTGTAGATAATTTTATGGTCTACAAACTTTGTCTGAACCATTTTTCGATAGCTATCGTTGTTTCAGAGATATACGCAAAAAACGCAAATTTGTGACCTTTGACCTCGAATAAAAAACAACGCACAAGCGGGATCGATGGGGACTTTTGACATATCATTTGTAATGACGTATTCAAGGCCTGCACAAAAATCCAGCTTGTTGGGAATTAATGCAAACTGGATATCTATTTTGACTGGACTATCTGTAGACTGTATAACAGTTGTATAAAATGACGTACAACTTACACCACCGCTATAACAGGCGTACAGCTAGAGTGTGTTTATTAGTAACGTTTTTGTTATAACCTTGTTATAACTGGTGTGTAAATGTTTATTAGTAAGACGGATTATATATAACGGCTATAGGCCGACCGTTTAACTCAGACCCCGCCTGCGGTAATAGGGGTGCGCGGGGGGCGAGGACAAAGGAGAGAGCTATCTCTTGATTTTTTGGCAAAACGGCGCCATCTAGATACTGTGACCCGAACTACATCACATCACAACACAGCTCTAATTTTTAGCTAGCTTATTTTTATGAAATGAAAAGTAGGAAATATTGAAATTATACCCTATACCAGTCGAAATACCTGGAGAGGTTTTTTTATTTTTCTGGTCAGGCTTTAAATTGTGTTAATTTAGATTGCATAATATTTTCTCTAAGAAAGTACGAGTTTTAATGGCAAGATGACGCCACCATCTTTGAAATTTGTAAAATTGTATACG
>FR997831.1:22168583-22178583 GCA_905475405.1 Schrankia costaestrigalis | reverse complement strand
CTAACCTAACCTAACCTAACCTAACCTAACCTAACCTAACCTAACCTAACCTAACCTAACCTAACCTAACCTAACCTAACCTAACCTAACCTAACCTAACCTAACCTAACCTAACCTAACCTAACCTAACCTAACCTAACCTAACCTAACCTAACCTAACCTAACCTAACCTAACCTAACCTAACCTAACCTAACCTAACCTAACCTAACCTAACCTAACCTAACCTAACCTAACCTAACCTAACCTAACCTAACCTAACCTAACCTAACCTAACCTAACCTAACCTAACCTAACCTAACCTAACCTAACCTAACCTAACCTAACCTAACCTAACCTAACCTAACCTAACCTAACCTAACCTAACCTAACCTAACCTAACCTAACCTAACCTAACCTAACCTAACCTAACCTAACCTAACCTAACCTAACCTAACCTAACCTAACCTAACCTAACCTAACCTAACCTAACCTAACCTAACCTAACCTAACCTAACCTAACCTAACCTAACCTAACCTAACCTAACCTAACCTAACCTAACCTAACCTAACCTAACCTAACCTAACCTAACCTAACCTAACCTAACCTAACCTAACCTAACCTAACCTAACCTAACCTAACCTAACCTAACCTAACCTAACCTAACCTAACCTAACCTAACCTAACCTAACCTAACCTAACCTAACCTAACCTAACCTAACCTAACCTAACCTAACCTAACCTAACCTAACCTAACCTAACCTAACCTAACCTAACCTAACCTAACCTAACCTAACCTAACCTAACCTAACCTAACCTAACCTAACCTAACCTAACCTAACCTAACCTAACCTAACCTAACCTAACCTAACCTAACCTAACCTAACCTAACCTAACCTAACCTAACCTAACCTAACCTAACCTAACCTAACCTAACCTAACCTAACCTAACCTAACCTAACCTAACCTAACCTAACCTAACCTAACCTAACCTAACCTAACCTAACCTAACCTAACCTAACCTAACCTAACCTAACCTAACCTAACCTAACCTAACCTAACCTAACCTAACCTAACCTAACCTAACCTAACCTAACCTAACCTAACCTAACCTAACCTAACCTAACCTAACCTAACCTAACCTAACCTAACCTAACCTAACCTAACCTAACCTAACCTAACCTAACCTAACCTAACCTAACCTAACCTAACCTAACCTAACCTAACCTAACCTAACCTAACCTAACCTAACCTAACCTAACCTAACCTAACCTAACCTAACCTAACCTAACCTAACCTAACCTAACCTAACCTAACCTAACCTAACCTAACCTAACCTAACCTAACCTAACCTAACCTAACCTAACCTAACCTAACCTAACCTAACCTAACCTAACCTAACCTAACCTAACCTAACCTAACCTAACCTAACCTAACCTAACCTAACCTAACCTAACCTAACCTAACCTAACCTAACCTAACCTAACCTAACCTAACCTAACCTAACCTAACCTAACCTAACCTAACCTAACCTAACCTAACCTAACCTAACCTAACCTAACCTAACCTAACCTAACCTAACCTAACCTAACCTAACCTAACCTAACCTAACCTAACCTAACCTAACCTAACCTAACCTAACCTAACCTAACCTAACCTAACCTAACCTAACCTAACCTAACCTAACCTAACCTAACCTAACCTAACCTAACCTAACCTAACCTAACCTAACCTAACCTAACCTAACCTAACCTAACCTAACCTAACCTAACCTAACCTAACCTAACCTAACCTAACCTAACCTAACCTAACCTAACCTAACCTAACCTAACCTAACCTAACCTAACCTAACCTAACCTAACCTAACCTAACCTAACCTAACCTAACCTAACCTAACCTAACCTAACCTAACCTAACCTAACCTAACCTAACCTAACCTAACCTAACCTAACCTAACCTAACCTAACCTAACCTAACCTAACCTAACCTAACCTAACCTAACCTAACCTAACCTAACCTAACCTAACCTAACCTAACCTAACCTAACCTAACCTAACCTAACCTAACCTAACCTAACCTAACCTAACCTAACCTAACCTAACCTAACCTAACCTAACCTAACCTAACCTAACCTAACCTAACCTAACCTAACCTAACCTAACCTAACCTAACCTAACCTAACCTAACCTAACCTAACCTAACCTAACCTAACCTAACCTAACCTAACCTAACCTAACCTAACCTAACCTAACCTAACCTAACCTAACCTAACCTAACCTAACCTAACCTAACCTAACCTAACCTAACCTAACCTAACCTAACCTAACCTAACCTAACCTAACCTAACCTAACCTAACCTAACCTAACCTAACCTAACCTAACCTAACCTAACCTAACCTAACCTAACCTAACCTAACCTAACCTAACCTAACCTAACCTAACCTAACCTAACCTAACCTAACCTAACCTAACCTAACCTAACCTAACCTAACCTAACCTAACCTAACCTAACCTAACCTAACCTAACCTAACCTAACCTAACCTAACCTAACCTAACCTAACCTAACCTAACCTAACCTAACCTAACCTAACCTAACCTAACCTAACCTAACCTAACCTAACCTAACCTAACCTAACCTAACCTAACCTAACCTAACCTAACCTAACCTAACCTAACCTAACCTAACCTAACCTAACCTAACCTAACCTAACCTAACCTAACCTAACCTAACCTAACCTAACCTAACCTAACCTAACCTAACCTAACCTAACCTAACCTAACCTAACCTAACCTAACCTAACCTAACCTAACCTAACCTAACCTAACCTAACCTAACCTAACCTAACCTAACCTAACCTAACCTAACCTAACCTAACCTAACCTAACCTAACCTAACCTAACCTAACCTAACCTAACCTAACCTAACCTAACCTAACCTAACCTAACCTAACCTAACCTAACCTAACCTAACCTAACCTAACCTAACCTAACCTAACCTAACCTAACCTAACCTAACCTAACCTAACCTAACCTAACCTAACCTAACCTAACCTAACCTAACCTAACCTAACCTAACCTAACCTAACCTAACCTAACCTAACCTAACCTAACCTAACCTAACCTAACCTAACCTAACCTAACCTAACCTAACCTAACCTAACCTAACCTAACCTAACCTAACCTAACCTAACCTAACCTAACCTAACCTAACCTAACCTAACCTAACCTAACCTAACCTAACCTAACCTAACCTAACCTAACCTAACCTAACCTAACCTAACCTAACCTAACCTAACCTAACCTAACCTAACCTAACCTAACCTAACCTAACCTAACCTAACCTAACCTAACCTAACCTAACCTAACCTAACCTAACCTAACCTAACCTAACCTAACCTAACCTAACCTAACCTAACCTAACCTAACCTAACCTAACCTAACCTAACCTAACCTAACCTAACCTAACCTAACCTAACCTAACCTAACCTAACCTAACCTAACCTAACCTAACCTAACCTAACCTAACCTAACCTAACCTAACCTAACCTAACCTAACCTAACCTAACCTAACCTAACCTAACCTAACCTAACCTAACCTAACCTAACCTAACCTAACCTAACCTAACCTAACCTAACCTAACCTAACCTAACCTAACCTAACCTAACCTAACCTAACCTAACCTAACCTAACCTAACCTAACCTAACCTAACCTAACCTAACCTAACCTAACCTAACCTAACCTAACCTAACCTAACCTAACCTAACCTAACCTAACCTAACCTAACCTAACCTAACCTAACCTAACCTAACCTAACCTAACCTAACCTAACCTAACCTAACCTAACCTAACCTAACCTAACCTAACCTAACCTAACCTAACCTAACCTAACCTAACCTAACCTAACCTAACCTAACCTAACCTAACCTAACCTAACCTAACCTAACCTAACCTAACCTAACCTAACCTAACCTAACCTAACCTAACCTAACCTAACCTAACCTAACCTAACCTAACCTAACCTAACCTAACCTAACCTAACCTAACCTAACCTAACCTAACCTAACCTAACCTAACCTAACCTAACCTAACCTAACCTAACCTAACCTAACCTAACCTAACCTAACCTAACCTAACCTAACCTAACCTAACCTAACCTAACCTAACCTAACCTAACCTAACCTAACCTAACCTAACCTAACCTAACCTAACCTAACCTAACCTAACCTAACCTAACCTAACCTAACCTAACCTAACCTAACCTAACCTAACCTAACCTAACCTAACCTAACCTAACCTAACCTAACCTAACCTAACCTAACCTAACCTAACCTAACCTAACCTAACCTAACCTAACCTAACCTAACCTAACCTAACCTAACCTAACCTAACCTAACCTAACCTAACCTAACCTAACCTAACCTAACCTAACCTAACCTAACCTAACCTAACCTAACCTAACCTAACCTAACCTAACCTAACCTAACCTAACCTAACCTAACCTAACCTAACCTAACCTAACCTAACCTAACCTAACCTAACCTAACCTAACCTAACCTAACCTAACCTAACCTAACCTAACCTAACCTAACCTAACCTAACCTAACCTAACCTAACCTAACCTAACCTAACCTAACCTAACCTAACCTAACCTAACCTAACCTAACCTAACCTAACCTAACCTAACCTAACCTAACCTAACCTAACCTAACCTAACCTAACCTAACCTAACCTAACCTAACCCAGCCGAGCGAAACCCTCGAATCGCGGCGGCCAGGAAATGCCTGGTCGCAATAAAACACCAGATGGCTGCCTCAAGAAACATCAAGAGGGAAATCAAGGAGGAGGTCAGAATTCAAGCCGAAAAACTTTACAGCTTGGTAAAGGAAGCAGAGGCGGATAGTGAGCGCGCCCCTACCGCTACAGTGACGACAACTACCCCTAAAACCAATACCGCAAAAACCGACCGCCCTTCACCCCCCCGTACTGTGAGGGAGGGCGAGGAAGGTGGAGTCGGCGTGACTGAGGCGCTAAAAAAGATGCTGGAGGAGCACAGCAAAAAGCTGGCCGAAAGCAACGAAACCATGGACAGATTGAAAGAGGCACTGCGCAATAGCCACGATAGCATGGAGAGGATCTCCTACGCTAGCGCAGCGGCAAGTCGACCTGTCCATGCACAAACACCACCTAGCCAGGCCGCTGCCCTCCACTCAATAGCGGTTTCCACAGAAGATGAGCAAGTTACAGGAGAAGGAGTGCTTACGAAAATAAGAGAAGCTGTAAACGCCAAGGATGATTGGATCAAGGTGGAAAGAGTGAGGAAAGCGAAAAATAGGAAGGTGATAATGAGCTTCGAGAGCAAGGAGGATAGAGAAAAAGTTAAGGAGAGATTAAAGAAGAACGGCACTGACCTCACCGTGGAGGAAGTAAAAAACAGAGACCCGCTGCTGATTCTAAGGAGCGTCCTTTTGGTTCACACCGATGAGGACGTCCTTAGAGCCATAAAAAACCAAAACCCGGGTGTTTTTCACGGTCTCGACGGCGAGGAACAGAGGGTACATATCAAGTACAGAAAGAGAGCTAGAAACCAGCACACCGGGCACATAGTGGTGAGTACCTCACCCACCATCTGGAGAAGAATTATCGAAAGAGGTTTTATCTACATAGACCTCCAGAAGATTCGAGTCGAAGACCAGAGCCCTCTCCTTCAATGCTCGCTATGCCTCGGATACGGCCACGGCCGACGTCTGTGCACGGAAACTATAGAAAAGTGCAGTCACTGCGGCGGCCCGCACCTGAAAACAAATTGTGCGGATTGGATCGCAGGTTCTGCACCGACGTGCTGTAACTGTGTGCACGCGAAGGTGAGTACCACCGACCATAATGCGTTTAGTACAGAATGTTCGGTAAGGAAGAAGTGGGACACTATAGCCCGAACAGCGGTAGCGTATTGCTAAAGTTGTCCCAACGAGAACTCCTGTCCAGCAAGAAGCAAGACCATACCGTGTGGCCCAAGCAAACCTACAACGTAAAGAACTGGCAACCACCGAACTCTTCATAGAGGCCAGTAAACGGCAGATCGCATGGGCACTGATCCAGGAGCCATATGTGGGAGCGAAGAGAAGTATGAGGAGCTACCGTGGTGCAAGAGTCTACCAGTGCGAGGATGAAGGAAGTGGGAGGGTAAAAGCGGCAATAGCCGTGTTCGACGATGATCTTGACGTCATCCCCTACCCGAAACTCACCACGACCAACATCGTAGTGGTGGGGATCCGTACCATAGCCTGGGAAATTGCAGTAGTCTCATACTATTTTGAGCCAGACCTCCCCATCGGGCCATACTTGGACCAGCTGACCCAGATCAAAACTGAGGTGGCCAACGGCAGACTGCTAATAGGAGGCGACGCAAATGCCAAAAGTCCCTGGTGGGGCAGCACAACAGAGGACTCCAGAGGGGAAGATATGTCCGGGACCCTGGAGGAGCTTGAGCTCCAGGTACTGAATACTGGCAACACACCAACTTTTTACACCACGAGGGGTGGTAGAACATTCCAGAGCCATGTTGACGTCACGGCCTGTTCGGTCAACCTGCTGGACCTTATAGAGAACTGGCTGGTCGACGTGGGAGTAACATCTTCGGACCACAATACTATATTTCTAAAAATAAACCTAAAAAAGGAAAAAGGTACAAACATTGAAAGGACAACTAGGAAATATAACACAAAAAAAGCAAACTGGGATAAATTTAGAGACAAGATAAATGAACAAAAAATTGTAAACAACATTAATTTAGATAGTATAAAGAACATAAATAGCAAACAAAAACTAGAAGGAATAGTAATAAAATACAGTAAGTTAGTCAGCGAAGCGTGCAATTCCGCGATACCTAAACTAAAAAACAAACAGAAACTTACCTTTCCGTGGTGGTCCGAAGAGCTCGCCGCGTTGAAGAAGGAGGTCAGCAGGAAGAAGAACCGCATCCGAAATGCTGCGCCGGTCCGTAGGGCGAGGGTCGTCGACGAGTACCTGGAAGCAAAAGAAGAATATGAGCATCAAGCAAAGCAAGCCCAAGTCGCCAGTTGGAAGGAGTTCTGTAGGAAGCAGGACAGAGAGGGAATGTGGGAGGGGATCTATAGGATTATAGGGAGAACGGCCAGGAGGCAGGAAGATTTGACCCTACGCAATAATGGTGCATTCCTAAACCCAAAAGAATCGGCAATACTACTGGCAGATACTTTCTACCCCAAGGATACAGGTGAGCAGGACAACGCTGACCACAGGCGGATCAGAGAGACCGCGAATCGGGTAAACGATGTGAGTCATGATGATTACCATGACCCACCGTTTACACTGCTGGAAATGACGACCGCCGTGGCGGGTTTTAATCCGAAGAAAGCACCTGGAGGAGATGGACTAACATCGGACATCTGCAGTCGAGCGATCTGCCAGGACCCGGACTTTTTCCTTGCCCTATACAATAAGTGCTTAGAAGTGGCACACTTTCCGGACATCTGGAAGGAGGCAACCGTGGTGGTCCTCAGGAAACCGGGCAAGGACGATTACCAGAGTCCCAAGTCGTACAGACCAATAGGGCTACTGCCGGTCTTGGGGAAGGTCCTGGAGAGAATGATAGTAGCAAGGATTAAATGGCAGCTCGTGCCGCGGCTCAGTACTCGCCAGTACGGCTTTATGCCCCAGAGGAGCACCGAAGACGCCCTTTATACCTTAATGAAACACGTACAGGACAAGTTGAGGCTGAAAAAGCTAATTGTCCTGGTGTCATTGGATATAGAGGGGGCCTTCGATAGCGCGTGGTGGCCGGCTATCAGAGTCAGACTGGCTGAGGAAAACTGCCCGGTAAACATCAGGAGGCTGCTAGATAGCTACCTCGACAGTAGGATGGTCAAGGTACGGTATGCCGGGGAGGAATGCACTCGAGAAACGAACCAGGGCTGCGTACAAGGGTCAATCGGCGGCCCTATCCTTTGGAATCTTCTTCTCGACCCACTTTTGCACGAATTAGAGCGGCGTGGGAACTACGTGCAGGCCTTCGCTGATGACATCGTGCTTGTCGTGGACGGCGATACAGCGCTCGAGCTGTCTAGAACTGCGAACGCCGCCCTCGCCCATGTTCGGGACTGGGGTATTAAGAACAAACTAAGATTCGCACCGCACAAAACATGTGCGATGCTGGTAACAAATAAGCTAAAATACGATACCCCAGTCTTGAGCATGGCCGGAATAAATATCTCCATGGTTAGAAAGATGAAGCTACTGGGTCTAACCATAGACGACAAGCTGACTTTCAATGAACATACGGCGAATGTCTGCAAAAAAGCCGCAGATATTTACAAGCAGCTGTCCCGCGCTGCCAAAGTAAGTTGGGGTTTAAACACCGACATTATACACACCATTTACACCGCAACCATCGAACCCATCGTCACATATGCTGCTGCCGCCTGGGCTCCGGCTACATTTAAGTTAGGAATACGGAAGAGGCTGGGCTCAGTCCAAAGAGGCTTCGCCCAAAAACTCTGCAGGTCGTACCGCACCGTCTCACTAAACTCCGCATTGGTACTAGCCGGGATACTTCCGCTAGACCTCCGCATACAAGAGGCAGCCGCCCTGTATGAAGCGAGGAGAGGGTCATCCAGTTTCGTGCCCGGGGATAGGGAAATTGAGGGTCCGATAGGGTTTGCAGATACCCCTCACCCAGCTACGCAGATTGCTCTTGAGTACACCTGCCTTTCGGATCAGCACCGGGTAGACGAAAACAACGTGCAGACAGTGCGAATCTTCACTGACGGCAGCAAGTTTGAGGGGAGGGTTGGAGCCGCATTATCCTTTTGGGATAATGTGGGTGAAACCCGAAACCAAAAACTCAGTCTGGCCGCGTACTGCACGGTCTACCAGGCCGAGCTCTTGGCAATCTGTAGGGCAACGGACGAAGTCCTCAAGTGCAAAGAGGAGAGCTATGGCTTGTACAGCGACTCAATGTCAGCATTGCAGGCGCTAACAAGCCATCGCTCCCTCCACCCATTGGCAGTACAGGCACGCGGAAACCTGACGCGGGCCTTGAGTCAGGGCAAAGCTGTGTCCTTGTTCTGGATCAAGGCCCATGCGGGCCTGCCAGGGAACGAGCGCGCTGACGAGCTGGCAAAAGTGGCGGCATTGGCGTCGCGGCGGAAGCCGGACTACGACTTTTGTCCGGTTTCGTACATCAAGCGTTGCATTCGCATGCACACGCTCGGTGAATGGAACCGGAGATATGTGTCGGGCGAGACGGCCGCCGTGACGAAAATGTTTTTACCGGATGCAATAGCTGCCTTCCGTGTAGTAAAAAAGGTGCGGCCAATAGGCGTCCTTACACAGGTGTTAACAGGGCACGGTGGGTTCTCAGAATACTTGAACCGGTTCAAGTGTAAGGACAACCCATCGTGCACCTGCGATCCGGGCGCGGCGGAAACCGTCGAACATCTTATATTGTATTGTCCACGTTTTACCAAACAAAGACATGAAGTGGAGAATGAGGTAAACACCGCGCTTACCAAAGAAACGGTGAGGGAAGTGATGGCGGGTAAAAATAGAGACAAATTTATAAAATACTGCGAGAATGTGGCCAAAGTAGTTATAAATAGCAATAAAACAGTGTAACAAAAATGCCTCTTACTATATAATTGTATATATCACAAGAGGCATTAATATTATATGTATTTAATAATTAGAGTGTAAGCAGAGAATAATTTGTACAAGATGTGTAGAATAAAAATAATAGCTTATTAAGCATAGTAATAAGAAAATATGTAATAGACAGTAAGAAATAAGAAATAGTAAGTAGTAAAATAAGAAAATATGTAATAGAGATTAAGAAATTGTAATAGAAATAAGAAATAGTAAATAAGTAAAATTGTAATTAGACAGTAAGAAATTGTAACATAAATAAGTAACATAAGAAAAAGAGAAAAAATTAAAAACTAGTATTAAGTGTTCAAAAATCATTTACCCGTGTTAAAATATAAATA
>FR997831.1:22158583-22166083 GCA_905475405.1 Schrankia costaestrigalis | reverse complement strand
CCTAACCTAACCTAACCTAACCTAACCTAACCTAACCTAACCTAACCTAACCTAACCTAACCTAACCTAACCTAACCTAACCTAACCTAACCTAACCTAACCTAACCTAACCTAACCTAACCTAACCTAACCTAACCTAACCTAACCTAACCTAACCTAACCTAACCTAACCTAACCTAACCTAACCTAACCTAACCTAACCTAACCTAACCTAACCTAACCTAACCTAACCTAACCTAACCTAACCTAACCTAACCTAACCTAACCTAACCTAACCTAACCTAACCTAACCTAACCTAACCTAACCTAACCTAACCTAACCTAACCTAACCTAACCTAACCTAACCTAACCTAACCTAACCTAACCTAACCTAACCTAACCTAACCTAACCTAACCTAACCTAACCTAACCTAACCTAACCTAACCTAACCTAACCTAACCTAACCTAACCTAACCTAACCTAACCTAACCTAACCTAACCTAACCTAACCTAACCTAACCTAACCTAACCTAACCTATCCTAACCTAACCTAACCTAACCTAACCTAACCTAACCTAACCTAACCTAACCTAACCTAACCTAACCTAACCTAACCTAACCTAACCTAACCTAACCTAACCTAACCTAACCTAACCTAACCTAACCTAACCTAACCTAACCTAACCTAACCTAACCTAACCTAACCTAACCTAACCTAACCTAACCTAACCTAACCTAACCTAACCTAACCTAACCTAACCTAACCTAACCTAACCTAACCTAACCTAACCTAACCTAACCTAACCTAACCTAACCTAACCTAACCTAACCTAACCTAACCTAACCTAACCTAACCTAACCTAACCTAACCTAACCTAACCTAACCTAACCTAACCTAACCTAACCTAACCTAACCTAACCTAACCTAACCTAACCTAACCTAACCTAACCTAACCTAACCTAACCTAACCTAACCTAACCTAACCTAACCTAACCTAACCTAACCTAACCTAACCTAACCTAACCTAACCTAACCTAACCTAACCTAACCTAACCTAACCTAACCTAACCTAACCTAACCTAACCTAACCTAACCTAACCTAACCTAACCTAACCTAACCTAACCTAACCTAACCTAACCTAACCTAACCTAACCTAACCTAACCTAACCTAACCTAACCTAACCTAACCTAACCTAACCTAACCTAACCTAACCTAACCTAACCTAACCTAACCTAACCTAACCTAACCTAACCTAACCTAACCTAACCTAACCTAACCTAACCTAACCTAACCTAACCTAACCTAACCTAACCTAACCTAACCTAACCTAACCTAACCTAACCTAACCTAACCTAACCTAACCTAACCTAACCTAACCTAACCTAACCTAACCTAACCTAACCTAACCTAACCTAACCTAACCTAACCTAACCTAACCTAACCTAACCTAACCTAACCTAACCTAACCTAACCTAACCTAACCTAACCTAACCTAACCTAACCTAACCTAACCTAACCTAACCTAACCTAACCTAACCTAACCTAACCTAACCTAACCTAACCTAACCTAACCTAACCTAACCTAACCTAACCTAACCTAACCTAACCTAACCTAACCTAACCTAACCTAACCTAACCTAACCTAACCTAACCTAACCTAACCTAACCTAACCTAACCTAACCTAACCTAACCTAACCTAACCTAACCTAACCTAACCTAACCTAACCTAACCTAACCTAACCTAACCTAACCTAACCTAACCTAACCTAACCTAACCTAACCTAACCTAACCTAACCTAACCTAACCTAACCTAACCTAACCTAACCTAACCTAACCTAACCTAACCTAACCTAACCTAACCTAACCTAACCTAACCTAACCTAACCTAACCTAACCTAACCTAACCTAACCTAACCTAACCTAACCTAACCTAACCTAACCTAACCTAACCTAACCTAACCTAACCTAACCTAACCTAACCTAACCTAACCTAACCTAACCTAACCTAACCTAACCTAACCTAACCTAACCTAACCTAACCTAACCTAACCTAACCTAACCTAACCTAACCTAACCTAACCTAACCTAACCTAACCTAACCTAACCTAACCTAACCTAACCTAACCTAACCTAACCTAACCTAACCTAACCTAACCTAACCTAACCTAACCTAACCTAACCTAACCTAACCTAACCTAACCTAACCTAACCTAACCTAACCTAACCTAACCTAACCTAACCTAACCTAACCTAACCTAACCTAACCTAACCTAACCTAACCTAACCTAACCTAACCTAACCTAACCTAACCTAACCTAACCTAACCTAACCTAACCTAACCTAACCTAACCTAACCTAACCTAACCTAACCTAACCTAACCTAACCTAACCTAACCTAACCTAACCTAACCTAACCTAACCTAACCTAACCTAACCTAACCTAACCTAACCTAACCTAACCTAACCTAACCTAACCTAACCTAACCTAACCTAACCTAACCTAACCTAACCTAACCTAACCTAACCTAACCTAACCTAACCTAACCTAACCTAACCTAACCTAACCTAACCTAACCTAACCTAACCTAACCTAACCTAACCTAACCTAACCTAACCTAACCTAACCTAACCTAACCTAACCTAACCTAACCTAACCTAACCTAACCTAACCTAACCTAACCTAACCTAACCTAACCTAACCTAACCTAACCTAACCTAACCTAACCTAACCTAACCTAACCTAACCTAACCTAACCTAACCTAACCTAACCTAACCTAACCTAACCTAACCTAACCTAACCTAACCTAACCTAACCTAACCTAACCTAACCTAACCTAACCTAACCTAACCTAACCTAACCTAACCTAACCTAACCTAACCTAACCTAACCTAACCTAACCTAACCTAACCTAACCTAACCTAACCTAACCTAACCTAACCTAACCTAACCTAACCTAACCTAACCTAACCTAACCTAACCTAACCTAACCTAACCTAACCTAACCTAACCTAACCTAACCTAACCTAACCTAACCTAACCTAACCTAACCTAACCTAACCTAACCTAACCTAACCTAACCTAACCTAACCTAACCTAACCTAACCTAACCTAACCTAACCTAACCTAACCTAACCTAACCTAACCTAACCTAACCTAACCTAACCTAACCTAACCTAACCTAACCTAACCGACCTATTTATTTTAGCAAATTTTGACAATTTTTCACTGACTTTTCGTTTTTAACCACCTCCTATAGCAACAATTTAGTGTTCACAGACACCCTTTTGGATACCAACCCCTAGTTTCACCCCTAGGGACTTAGAAAATTTTTACGTGTTTTTGTAAAATTTTGTTTTTCAAAAACACATACAACTTTGTCATTTTTTATTAGATTTTGAATTTTTTGGTTTTAAATTACGGGCATTAACGCCCCCTACACGACGACCACCCTCTTGTGGGGTACCGCTGTGTAGTTATTTTCAAATTTTTTGTTTCATCGTAATATTCTGCTTTTCGCTATAGAAACGAACATTGAGAGTCCTTTTATAAGTGTTCGGAGTCATTATTACTGCTGAAATTATTACTTACCTGTGCGTTGACGTACTCCTGAGGTCCTACTGAAGTTTTAGCACCGTCCGACGTCCCGTTGGATCACGATCACCTGAAAAAGGAAGAATTTTGACATTTTTATATAAAAATTTTACATTTTAATTTTTTATTTGGCAACCCTACATCCTATTTTCAAAATTTATACTTATCTGGATTGGGCTAGTCGAGCCCTTTCTCTGGACACCTCATCTGTTAAAATCCGTTTGATAGAAAGTCAAAAAATTGCCCGCCCACCCTCCCTGTAGTGACTAGACACCTTAAGTTGGGTTCATACATTGGTGGTATATATAAATTATAAGTTAGGTTATTGACTGTGAGGACATTATATTCATAGCTAATACTTTACACCAATTACATAAAACATTGACTCGGACGTAATAATTTATAAAAATTTATCAAATTTAAATTTATTATTTAATTTATTATTTTTAGACTTAGTTGACCGAATTATTTATTTAATTGTTTTAAATTGTTATTATATATTTTAGATTAAGTTTTTAGTTAACTTAAGGACTAGTCATATACGGCCATATACACCACTTAGTTTAAGTACCATAGTTTTATTAAGTTTGACAATATATTATACTATATACTTTTTGCAAGACAAAGGGAACAGGTCCTTTACACCTGATTTCCTTATTTTAATTATTGACACATCCCTCTGAATTTGACATGTTCGGATTTAGGACACCTGCGAAAATGACAAATAATAGTGGTAGTGAGGAAGCTATTCCCTCCAAACAAGAAGGCTCTTCAGGGGTCAGGAGAAGCATAGGTGAATGGGAGGCAGGTAGACCAGGAGCCTCTACACCCCCAAGTGCCCCAGTTAAAGCAACACCAAACGAAAGTGACCCCAAAATAAAGCAGGTAACCCCAAAACCCATCCATAGTGAAGGAGTACAGGAAAAGAATAGGACAGCGGAGGCAAGAGCTTGCCTTTTGAGAGCAAAAGCACAGTTAGACAGTTCAAGAAACTTAAAGCAAGAAATCAAGATAGAAATTAAAAAAGCAGTTGAAAAGTTATACCAGTTAGTAAAAGAAAGCGAGGCAAGCAAAGGAAAGGAAGAAACAACATTAGAAAAAGAAAAGAGAAAGAATGAAGACATTGAGAAAAAATTAGAAGTATCAGCAACCCCCTCAAAAACCCCAGAGCAGTTGATGGGCTTGCTAGAACAACACAAGCTCCTCGTTCAAGAAAATACAGAAAAAATGATCCACCTGTCAAGAAAAATGGATGAAATGAAAAAAGAAGTTTTAAATCAAGAAGCTTTTAGTAAAGAAAAAACATACGCAAGTGCAGTGATTGGCCGAAGATCTCCAGCGACTCAAGCTACACTGCACTCGCTAGTAGTGGCCTCAAACAACGAGGATGATACAGGGGATCAGGTCTTGGACCAAATACGGGAAGTAGTTAGGGCGAAAGAAGGGGGAATAGAAGTCGATAGGGTGAGGAAGGCTAGAGACCGAAAAATTATCATGAGTTGTGAGACTAAGGAAGAAAGAGAAAGAGTGAAGAAAAGGCTGCAGGAAAGTGGAAAAAACTTAAAGATAGAAGAGGTGCAAAACAAGAACCCATTAATAGTTCTTAAGAATGTCCTTAACTACCTCACCGACGAAGATGTAATGATGGCGCTCAAGGCACAAAATAAAAATGCTTTTGAGGGACTGAGCGAGGAGGAAAGTCAACTTGAAGTCAGGTACCGGAAAAAGACTCGTAACCCCCATTCTAGCCACATAATAATAAGGGTCTTTCCCGCAGTGTGGCA
The DNA here is from genome assembly GCA_905475405.1 of Schrankia costaestrigalis. Lineage (NCBI taxonomy): Eukaryota > Metazoa > Arthropoda > Insecta > Lepidoptera > Erebidae > Schrankia > Schrankia costaestrigalis. The sequence continues at coordinate 22,160,720 of FR997831.1, read as the reverse complement.
ACGCCTGACGTCGGTTGGAATGGCGAGAGTGGACCTGCAAAGAGTAGTGGTAGAGGACCACTCCCCGGTAGTACAATGCACCGTCTGCCTAGCCTTTGGTCACGGGAGGCGACAGTGCAAGACCTCACAGGACAAATGTGCACACTGTGGGGGTGATCACAGAAGGAACGAGTGCCAAGAATGGATTGCAGGGAGGGCGCCGACGTGCATTAACTGCATGAAGGCAAAGCTTGGCGATACCAGCCATAATGCTTTTAACAGAGAATGTGCAGTGAGAGGCAGATGGGATGCCTTGGCAAGAGCAACTATCTCGTATTGCTAAGGTGGTCCCGATTGACATAACAAGTGTTAAATGCGCCAAGCCCCACCTTGCAGGACAGATAAACCTTCAGAGAAAGCAGCTGGCTACTCTGGAGCTGTTTCAAGAGGCTAAGAACAGAAACATGTCCATAGCTCTCCTCCAGGAGCCGTACGTTGGGGGACTGGGAAGAATGAAGGATTACCCCGGCATCCGCATATTTCAAAATGAGAAACATGGTGACAACCCGGTGAAAGCAGCCATAGCCGTGTTTGATAACAAACTTAGCGTTACACAATGCCCTACACTCACCACAAATAACATCACAGTGGTGAGGATAAAGTTTGAGCACTGGGAAGTCGGGGTGATCTCATTTTACCTAGAGCCGGATAAACCAATTGCACCTTACCTCGACGAATTAAAAAGCGCGGCAAATCACCTGAGCTCTTGCAGGATAATAATGGGGGGAGATGCTAACTCTAAAAATACGTGGTGGGGCAGTTCGACAGTGGACGGGAGAGGGGAAGAGATGGAGGGATTTCTGGATGAGATGGGCTTACACATTCTTAATATTGGAAACACACCAACATTTAGTACAATAAGAGGTAGAAAATCCTATGAGAGTTTTATTGATGTTACAGTGTGTTCTGAAGATCTGCTGGTCTATCTGGAGAATTGGAGGGTAGAAGAGAGCTTGGTAAGCTCGGACCACAATTTGGTAACCTTTAATATAAACATGGAAAAAGGGAAAGGGATACAAATTAAAAGAACAACAAGAGTTTATAACACAAAAAAAGCTAACTGGGCTCAGTTTAATGACAAACTGAACCAATTAACTACAGAGCTTGAAATAAATAAAAACACAATAAATAAAATAAATAATAAGAGGGATTTGGATGGGATAGTGGAAAAATTAACAGGGATTATTGGGGAAACATGCAACAACAGTATACCTAAAAAACAGTCTAATACCAAATTTTACTTACCATGGTGGTCCGATGAGCTTGCCGAAATGAAGAGGGCGGTCAGAACACGGCGGCGACGAATCCGGTGCGCAGCTCCGCAGCGTCGAGAGAAGGTGGTTGACCAGTACCTGAAAGAAAAAGAGAATTATGAGATTAGTGTTAAGAAAGCGCAGATAGACAGCTGGAAACAGTTTTGCGAGAAACAAAATAGAGAGTCGGTATGGGACGGCATCTATAGGGTCATAGGTAGAACGAACAAAAGGCACGAAGATCCACCTTTGACATCTGGGGGCAGAATATTAAGTGGGGACGCCTCAGCTAGGCTGATGGCTGATACATTCTACCCGCAAGATGACGAAAACCAAGACACCGAGGAGCACAAACGCCTAAGAGCTCACGCAAATACCCTAAATGGTTGGGTTCAAGATGAACCCTTGGACCCGCCATTTACTCTGGTTGAAATGAAGACAGCGTTGTGCTCCTTTGATCCTAAGAAGGCACCTGGCGGAGAGGGTTTTACGGCGGATATTTGTCAAAAAGTCATCATGCAGGATCCGCAGATGTTCCTATCACTGGCAAATAAATGTCTCCAGTTAGGGCACTTTCCGACCATCTGGAAAGAGGCGACTGTTGTAGCTCTCCGCAAACCTGGAAAAGAAGACTACACAGACCCTAAATCATATAGGCCCATTGGACTGTTGCCGGTGATGGGAAAAATCCTTGAGAAGATGGTGATGACTCGCCTAAAATGGCATATCTTGCCGAAGATAAGCCCCCGCCAGTATGGTTTCATGCGCAAAGAGGCACCGAGGACGCTCTCTATGCCCTAGTGAATAATATTAAGACCAAAATAAAAACAAAAACAAATTGTTGT
>FR997831.1:22143583-22151083 GCA_905475405.1 Schrankia costaestrigalis | reverse complement strand
AAAACAACACCTCCGGCTAATGAAACCATCCTTGAGGAAACAGCACCGTCCACCTCCGCCGATAACCCAGCTGCAGAAACACCTAAGCAGCCTACAGCTATACCAGCATCTCCGCTTCAGCAGGCGATGGAGCGCCTCAGCTTTTGGAAGGACCTAGAGAGAAAATCATCATCTCCCAGGGTGTTACCGGAGGACGAGGACGCTCTCTCAGTAACATCCCTCGCAGAATCTTTCCCGGAGTCAGCTGCGTCCAGTACAGACAAAGGAAGAAAGAGCATCCTCTTCGTCAACAAGAGAGGTATGGGAGTAGAGATGGACGTAGCTACACAAGAAGCTAACACCATGCTTCAAGCCGGGAAGACTGCACTAGAGGAGGCAGGAAATATGAAGCGTGAGTGCAAGAGGACCGCAATAGACAGTCTCCAGGCCCTGTACGAGATTGTGCTCTCCCTATCAGACTCCAGGTCCAGACATAAATACAACCTGGAAAAAGAAAAGTCACGCCACGCCCAAGAACTCGTGCGCATTGAGAGGGCACATAACCGCCAAATAAAAGATCTTACGGCGGAACTCGTACAAACAAGAGAGGTGACGTCAAAAGCACTCACAGAGGCGGTAGGTATAAGACAGTGGCTAGAGTTCGAAACACAGGCCACTGAAACAGCCACTAAAATGACAGCGGAAGGAGTGAGGGAACTCCTCGAGGTCACCCGAAATCCCACAGTACCAACAGAACACAAACACACAGACCTCGAAAATAAGATGGCACAAGAGCTAAAATCTGTGGTGAGCTGCGTCCAGTCTCTACAAAACCAGACGGACGGCCTCAGTAAACAATTGGCAAAGCTGGAGGACCATACAAACAATATGGCCACAGAACTTAATAAGCCAGCAGTAAAACAACAACAACCATGCAACAAAGAACTGAAAGAAGAGCTCTATAACATCAAACAGGAGCTTCTCAACATCAAGACAACAGTAAAAGAATGCCAGGCCATAACTCCAACACCACAGCAGCCATCAGAACACCTGGGGGAACACTTCAAACCTCTAAACGAGAGGCTTAAAATAGTAACCTCGGAGTTGCGAACAATGAGGGAGGAAGCAAAGCAGAATACACAACCGCAGCCATCCATTAGCCTTAACACCGAAATGGCTATCTCCGAAATCCTGAAAAACCAAAACAGGCCAACATATGCACAGCAGGCAGTAAAGCCCAAACCACCGCCCCAACGAACAACCAACCATACCCTCATAATAACACCAAAAGACACCAATATGACGGGCGAAAAAGTAATAGAAACTATCAGAGAAGTTATACAATCCAAAACTACAGGGGCAAGAGTGGACAGGGTAAGGAGAGTACGCAATCAAAAAATCGCCCTAAGTTGCAGCAAAAAAGAGGATTTAGAACTCATACAACAAAGATTAAAGGGCGACAAAAGATTGACAACTGAAGTAGCAAGACAACAGAATCCCTTACTCATCATAAGGGACGTACTCTCCTACCACAAGGATGAGGAGATAGTGGAACATATTTTGGCCCAGAACAAGCAAATCCTGGCAGGCACGGAAGAGAAAGACAGAACAATCAGAGTAAGATACAGGAAAAGGGCGAGGAACCCGCATGAATGCCACCCTGTGCTGGAGGTCTCGCCGATCCTGCACAAAAATCTTCTCGAGGCAGGGAAAATATATATTGACCTACAACGAAGACCAGTGGAGGACCAATCCCCACTCGTGCAGTGCGCGAACTGCCACGGCTTCGGGCACACTAAAATAATATGCCGGGAAGAAGCCCAATGTAGTTACTGTACGGGTAGTCACACCTGGGAGAAATGCCCAGTGCGGAAGGAGGGCAGGCCCCCACAATGTAGAAACTGCCACACAGTGCCCCAGAAGACAGGAGACCAACAGGCTCAACACGACCATCATGCGTATGATGCAGGCTGCCCCGAGAGGCTAAAATGGGATGGAATAGCCAGGGCAAAGATCTCGTACCTGTGCTAAGGGCGACAACACAACACCTGATCTCTCACCCTCCAGAATAGGCCAGAGCAACACAAAGCTTAAAATAGTCCAGGCCAACCTGCAGAGGTCAAAAATGGCGACCGTAGAACTCATGCAATACGCAGAGCAGCATGAGATAAGGATAGCCCTCGTACAAGAACCTTACGTAGGGAAAACCGGTTTCATGAAAAACTATCCTGGCACAAGAATCATCCAGTGCACCTTGAACCGACAAAAACCCAACAAAGCGGCAATCATCATCTTTGGCGACAGGCTGGAAGTAATCCATGACCCCCAACTTGTCACCGAAACAGTCGCAGCGGTTCAAGTAAAGGCGGACAGTTTGACCATTGCCATAATTTCAGTATACCTGGAGGGTGATCAAGATATAGAACCACCCCTAAATCACCTGACGGCCTTAATAGAAAAGATTCCCACACGCAACATAATACTTGCTGGCGATGTAAACGCCTGGAGCCACTGGTGGGGAAGCACCTCAGAAGACCAGAGAGGCGCCAAATACACCTACTTCCTAGATCAAATGGAACTTCAGATCCTCAACAAGGGCCAAACCCCGACCTTCGAGGTAAACAGAGGGGGGAAAATGTGCACCAGCATAGTGGACGTCACCACCTGTTCCCACACATTACTGGGCCGAATTGAGGATTGGAGGGTGGATCGCAACATCACAACGTCAGACCACAACGCCATAACCTACGCACTGCGCCTAGAAAAGCCGTTACAGACCATTAAGGCCAAGACGACGCGTAGGTTCAACACTAAGAAGGCAAACTGGTCGGATTTCACAGCTCAACTTCAAATCATCTTAGAAGAAAAAGCGGTCACCCTTCAAAGAATCCTAGATATCACCAGCCATCAGGATCTAGAAGAATTTACATCTACATACACTATGGCCATACAAAAAGCATGTGAAATTACCATTCCGAAGACAGGTACTGGAACTGGAAAACCCACGCCGCCATGGTGGACTAAAGATCTAGGAAGTTTAAAAGCGGCGACCCTTAGGGCAAAGCGAAGAATTAGAAACGCTGCCCCCATCAGACGCCAGCAAGTGGTTGAAGAATATATAGCCATTAAGACGGAGTACACGGAAAAAACAGAAGAGGCACAAATTGAGAGTTGGAAGGAATTCTGCAACAAGCAAGATAGAGAAAGTATGTGGGACGGAATCTATCGTGTCATAAGAAATACAGCAAAAAGGGAGGAGGACACACTGCTGAGGGGACCAGATGGAGCCACTCTACAGCCCATCCACTCAGCAGAACTACTAGCCTCCACTTTCTACCCCATCGACACGGTACAAACCGATACACCAGCCCATACAGATATCAGAAAAAACACAGACCTCGACCCAAATGACCTAAAGGCGGATGATCCTCCATTCACAAGCTCAGAAATGGAGAAAGTGCTTAACACTCTAAATCCTAAAAAAGCACCAGGTCCAGATGGCCTAACAGCAGACATCTGCATCGCCGCCATCCACGCCCGTAGAGAAATATTCCTAGCACTAGCCAATAAGTGCCTGGAACTACATTACTTCCCGAAGGGCTGGAAAGAAGCACATATAGTCATTATCAAAAAACCCGGGAAAGAGGATTACACACAGCCTAAATCATATAGACCAATCGGCCTCTTATCAGTACTTGGAAAAATCATAGAGAAAATGATGATAGGCCGAATACAATACCACATCCTTCCAACACTTAATAAAAATCAGTACGGCTTCACCCCGCAGCGCGGGACAGAAGATGCCCTCTACGACTTAACCACGAACATCAAAAGTGAGCTAGAGAAGAAGAAGATAGTCGTGGTAGTCTCACTAGACATAGAGGGAGCTTTTGACAACGCGTGGTGGCCAGCTCTGAAACACCAACTAGCCAAAAAGAAGTGCCCTAAAAATTTGTACAAAATGGTGGGCTCATATCTGGAAGATCGCAGCATTACAATAAACTATGCCGGAGCAACGTACCAAAAGAATACCAACAAAGGCTGTGTCCAAGGGTCCATAGGAGGCCCAACCTTTTGGAATATTATCTTAGACTCGTTGCTACACCTACTAAACGGCGAGGGACTGCGATGCCAGGCATTTGCGGACGACGTGGTGCTAACATTTACAGGAACCTCGACGGACGACATTGCTGAACAGGCAAATAGAACGCTACAGAAAGTAGTAGAATGGGGATCAGACAATAAGCTAAACTTCGCACCGCATAAGACCAGCGCTATGCTAATAACCAAAAAACTAAAAGTCGGTACCCCCCATATCCAAATGGCCGGAAACACCATCAGCATTGTCGAATCTATAAAGATCCTGGGTCTCACAATAGACCGGAACCTTACCTTCAAACAGCACGTAGAAAAGGTATGCCAGAAGGCTGCAGCAATATACAAACAACTTGCCTGCGCAGCCAAGGTGAAGTGGGGCCTAAACAGAGAGGTAGTTAGGACCATATACGTCGCCGTAATCGAGCCTATCCTTATGTACTCCGCAAGCGTGTGGGCCCCAGCGGCAACGCTGGAGGCAAATTGCAAGAGATTGAATTCCATCCAGAGAAGCTTTGCTATCAAGATATGCAAAGCCTACAGGACGGCGTCACTGACGTCGGCGCTGGCATTGAGCGGCCTGCTGCCAATCGACATCAGAATAAAGGAGGCGGAAAGCCTTTACATGGCCAAAAGAGGACTCTCTCAGGACTATATACCGCCAGGAGAGGAGCTGGAGAAAAGGGTGAGCTATCAAGACCTACCTCACCCTGCCGAAATAGTAACCATCAACTATGAACTCCTCGAAAACATGGACCCCGAAACCCAAGAATACCACCAAATCTCCGGACCCCAAATATATACAGATGGGAGTAAGATCGAAGGAATGACCGGAGCGGCGGTCACATGGTGGGAAAATGGTAGGGAGATCCACTACGCGATGTATAGTCTTGAGTCACACTGCACCGTCTTCCAGACCGAGATATACGCCCTTCACAAAGCGGTGGAGAAGGTCAGGAATAGCGACGTCCAAGTCACAAACATTCTAAGTGACTCTAGATCATCACTGGACCTAATAAAAAGCTCGAAAAACCTTACTCCACTAATCAAAACTATAAAAGAGAACATCAGAGAAATCGAAGGGAAGGGCAGGCGGTTGAGGCTCTTTTGGTTGAGAGCACACCAAGGAACTGCGGGCAATGAAAGGGCCGACGAGCTGGCGAAAAGGGCTGCGTTGTCACCGGGAAGCATAAAGAACTACAGCAAGGTGCCCATATCACACATAAAGAAAAGGATAAGAGAAGAGTCCGTCAAGAGATGGCAGGACAGGTACAGCGCCTCAGAAACAGGAGAAATTACAAGACGTTTTCTCCCAGAAATTGAAGCGGCACACAAACTGGTAAGGGAAATCAAACTTACACCGCTTCATATACAGGCGCTGACCGGCCATGGCGGAATCTCAGCTTATTTGCACAGATTCAACCTCAAGGATAGTCCCGGGTGCGAGTGTGATATGGATGCAGAAGAAACCGTGTGGCACGTTTTGTTCCGGTGTCCCAGATTTTTGGCATACAGATCCGAATTGGAAGTCAAGACAGGCGTGGAAATTTGCGAAAGGGACTTGGAAAAAATCATGAGCAGCGCAGAGGTGAGACCGCTTTTCCTACATTATATAGAAAACGTCTTCAAAACAACAATTGCCAGAAACAGTACAATAGCTGAAAAACCACAGAAGAGGGCCAATGTCACACAAACTAGCAAGACCTCAACACCCTTTATTCCCACCATAGAGCAAGAACTACTGCAATTGGGAGCGGCAGGAACACCAGGCCTAAAAACCAAAGGGGTTGCTCTTTTCATGTCAGGAAACAGCGAAAGACTTGGCATAGGCTATTGTATTGTTAATGCAAGAAATAGGGTCGCAATATCGCCAGGCGTCGCCCTACTACTTAAAGGCAGCACAACAAGAAACACTATCAAATTCAAAAGGTATGAGGAGCTAAAGAAAATAAATGTTGGAGGCGAAACCTGCCGCCTTATCAGGGAAAAAGGCAAGACCATTATGCTTTTTGACTGGAAAGAGGGCCGCAGCAGTTTCCAACAGGCAAACTCACTGATGATCAACTTAACAAGGAAAAGAGAAACATCCAACTCTACCATCATCAGTGTGGATGCAATGGCAGTGGGTTTTGACCGCGGCAGAGCTATAGATTACATGGGCTGCATCAAGGCTTCTGCACACCATGAAGTAATAGCGTATGAAAATAGGGGTGAAAGCCTAGAGTACCTATTACAGCCAAAAACAACATCACCCGCGGAAAGAAACTCACCAACTCGAGAAGCACTGCCATCAAGCTCCTCCCGGAAAAGTGGATCTGAAAAGCTTCAGGAAAAACAGGACAAAGCCCACTCTGAAAGAAAAACTCCATCAAAACAAGTAAGAAACGTTAAGTCTATCCTCACCACACTCCTCTCCAAAATTTCACCAAAGAAAAGAGGAGTCCAATCACAACAAGAATCCATAGAAAAAGCGGTGGAAGCCTTCACAACCAATAACATCCACAAGACGAATCCATCAAACAACATAAGAACATGCAGCCAGAAGGGAATAGTTGAGGAGCCCGAATTCATTACCAACAGGAAATCGGCCGACATCTTTACAAACGCCTTTCTCGAATTCAAGGCAATAACAACAGCCACAAGAAAAATAAGAACCAATACCTGCAGCAAAATACTGGAATCCCACAAAAACAGGAATATGGGACTGTTGCAGGCGAGGCTAAACGAAGCAAACGCCGCCATATATAATAACAACACCTCAGAGGTTATCATGGGGCGTATGGCATCGGACTACATGGCTGCATATAATGCCACAGAGGGCTTCGTGTTGCAGGACAAAGATAGCACAAAGAGTTCGGGAAAAATAACCTTTCTGACCCCCGCAGCTGACCCAATCGTGGTAGTAGCTCAGTGCACGGAAATCTGGCTGGAAGATAAGATCCTCGACACAGCACGGGCACTAGAAGATATAGAACCCCCGGAGAGCTGGGAACCTCCACGAACCATACACACTATAAATGGCGGCCCAGGCTGCGGGAAAACAGGATGGATTGTCGAGAACTTCAGAGTGGAAAGCGACGTGGTGATAACAACAACAAAAGAGGCACAAAAAGACATAAGAAACAGAATCTCTATCAAAACTGGAAACGAAGCATCCCGACAAATTTACACCATGGCGTCGGTCCTGGCCAACGGAATAAGAGACAAGCACTCCCACCATAAGCGCCTCTTCATCGACGAGGCTCTAATGAATCACTTTGGTGCTGTGGTCATGGCCGCACGCATAGTCGGCGCTGACGAGCTACTACTCATCGGCGATATAAACCAGCTCCCCTACATAGATAGAGACAACCTCTTCAAATTGCACTACATCAGGCCGGAAATAAAAGCTGCAACCCATAAAGAACTGCTCTGTACACACAGGAA